>JAPMOR010119857.1:465614-517487 GCA_026543865.1 Argiope aurantia
ATATATATATATATATATATATATATATATATATTGATGGTACTATATGGTAATGTACATGCCACAAAAATCCAAAAATCTTTCTTATTTCTTATTGTCAAATGCAAACAAACCATCTTATGAATTTCAAATAGCCTTACTAATGCTTTTATAGCTGCATTGAAATCAACACTTCGCTTTGGTAATGAATGAAAGTGCAAAGTATTACTAAAAATGTACTGGAAGTTTGACACCAAAAAGTCTATTCAGTCAAAGGAAAGAAGATATAAAAGAAACAGGCTTCAAGCAAAAAGGTCAATCAAGCACAAAAATAGACTTAACCATCATCAGATGGGTAATCAGTATGACTGGCAGATAGAAACAATTGTTTTACAAAAATGTCATTGTACTTCCTTTAAAGTGAAAAAAAATATCTTTTTAATGATATCAATTTCATTTAAGAGAAATTTTTCCTATAATTTAAAAATATTTTTAAATTCAATCTGATACACCACTGATTTGATACAATGGTTTTAAATGCTATGGTTGAATTAAAAATAACCATCAAAACATTCAATTGCATGTGTTTTAAATTATTAATACTGCAATTGGATTCTCTCTTCTAAAGCATATGCATTTTTTTAATTTGCAATCAGCTAATTCAATTAAATTCACATTTTTCAGTTGTATCAAGTGATTTTAAAAATATATATATATGAAATATATATATAAATTTTATATGAATCATTTAACAGTCTATAAAGTCAATAATCTGAGAGAACAAGATAATCACTAAAAGCAGCTAATGTTCAATAAAATACAAAATCAAAGCTTTATTGATTGCCCTGGGTAGACACAGTAATCTAAATTTTCAAGAAATCAAACTAAAAGAAAATGAGCAGAAAAATAACATCATCAACACGTTAGAGAAATGAATGAATTACTCTACCAATCATTTTTCTCCTCCCTTTTTAATACTTGTGCATAACTTTAGAAAGCAAATTGTTCAAACATTGATAAACTAACAATAAATTTCAAATGAGCACTTCTATATTTTCAATAAAAAAGGTATGCAAATTTTTAAGATGAAACACAAGAACATCAGTGCATCTTTCATTAATACAGATTCGAAATATTTGTACATCTATGCTATATTATTTAATAAAATTAAATGATATAGCATTTTAATTTTTCATAATAAATCCATACTATTCCTATGAATTTTTTTCACATTATCTTCTCCCTTCCTCCTGCCTCTGAACGACTATTAGAATTCAAATTAAAAATTTAAAGAAAATACAAAGAATAGTTGGAAAAACGATTTGGAAGAGAACATGAAACTACAAATAAAATATATTTCATATTTGTTTCATTGCAACAAAACTACAAAAAATTGTAAACATGTTTTATATTCCAATAAATATTTTTTAGAATGTAATGCGATATATAAAAAGCAATGACTATTGACAGAAAATTATTTTACTGTAAAAGTTTTCAAATTAATAACTGTTTAAGAAAGAATACCTAACATCTTGCTGACATAAGGTTCAATATCAACATCCTGAAGATGCTGACGAGTATGTGCATGATAAAGACGTAAAGTGCTGTCTAAACGAATAGTTATCCACACACCATCTCCAATCCAAGCCATCTGGCGCACTTGGCTTTCTTTTCGAGGGTGAGCATCAAAGCTCTCCTAGAATAAAATATTACAGAATCAAAAAATTGAGTGCATCTTATGGTAAATATTACACAAGTTTATTTTTTTTATCTCCTTACTTAATAGATGTTGATTGTTATATTGATTTTATTTACTTTTAATTATAAATAATTAAAAAATAAGTAACAGAAATTCATAATTATTCATTTAATATTTAGACAAATATGAAAATTCTTAGTAAAGAAAAATCTTAAAAATGAATCTCTGAACCAAATTAATTTATATCAATGGAGAAAAGGTTTTTTAAGTACCTGTTAACCCTTTCCAACACAGATCATTAAAATTTTAAAAATATAATGAAAAAACACAATCAATGTGATTAATAGGTTGTATATACATGGATTTTATTAAAAAAAGTTGTCATGGATTTTATCAAGTCAAAAATTTTTTTAACTTGCCTCCTTTCACAAGAGGTGGTGTCCTCAAACGAGGGCACCACCTGTCACTGTGTTAGAAAAATATTTCGAAATAACTGTGTAAATTCCTAACTCATTGTATAGCTACATAAATTCCTTATGAAGGTTTTAGGTTTATAGACACTTTTACTCATGTTCTAACTAATTTAAAACATTTAAAATGTTAAATGTAAAAAATATAATATATTTAAGACAAAAATTCTAAACTAAATCTTATAAATAATTACAAAATAAAGCTATTACATTTTAGTACAAAGTATAATAGTAAATTATAATTTAATTCAACTAAGAACAAAAATGATCTAATTAAAATGCTAAAAATAAATATTCACTATTAAAAATTTAATAATTAAATTATTAATTGTTAATTTTATTAATTAATAAAGTGAAAAATATCAAATAAAAAACAAAATTAAAAATAACTTATTACTTAACATGAAATTTCTTATGAAAGTATGTGGGAGTATCTTTTCATCTAACACATAATGGGAAATTATTGTGCCAATATTAATGCCAATATTTTCTAGGAAGATACTTGATGACCATATTTTGAACATTTTTTTTAAATCTTCCACTATACAATTTTTACAGGATGAATGCAACAATAATAATAATTAAAAAATTTTTAATAAAAAATTATGGCTATATAAAACTAAATATTTACAGAAAAAGATAGCAATAAATAAAGTAGAACATGAGGGTAAAACAAATACAGTAGAACATGAGGGTAAAACAAATAAAGTAGAACATGAGGGTAAAACACAATGTAACTCTAGAAAAAAAAGGCAAATCTTTAAACATGGGTTTTTTTTTCCTGAATCCAAGGATAAATACACCCCCTCCCTCCCCCCCCAAAAAAAACAGAATCAATGTTACATCCTTCTCTGCAAAATATCAAATTACACTTTTTAGAAGAAAAGAGGTAAATGAAGAAGGACAATGTCCTGAAATGAGGACACCGGTGAATTAGCCAATTTGGTAAGTTGTTAAATTAATTTGAAGATTAAACAAAATTATTTTTAAAACCTCATGTATAGTATAGGAAAATGGGTGATTAATTTTGGTAAAATTTCATCTTTAAAAAAAAAATCTCAAATTTCATGCAAAAAATCGGGATATTTTTAACATAAAATTAATGCCATAAAAGAAACGGAAATTGTTCATGCTATCATCTATTTTTATAAAAGGAGACTAAAATTTTAAGTAATTTTTGGAATTTTAAAACCAATAGTTTTTTTATAGAACATTTTTAAATTCATGTCCTCTTTTGCAAACACCATCCTGGAAAGGAAAAATTCTAAAACATTTCTAAAGCATATGATACTAATTGGATTTGTTCATTTTGAATAGTGATTTAATTCCAATAATTAATGTCAGTATAATTAGTAAATTTGCTATGATTTTCAATACAGAGTTTCTCTTGGTATAATTATCTCTCAAATCTGTCTCCTATTATATATTTTAAAATTAGATTCTTGAAACATTAACCTAGAATACTTAAAAGGCATCTTACTTTTATGTTAACTTAACAGATAATAGCTACAGCAATTATGCTATGTCATTAAAGTATAATGCACATAATATAAAAAATATACTTACAATCACAGAGAGAGTTTCAGAATCAATAACATGAACACAGTTCCGGTATCCACACCAAATATTTTTATCAACCACAGTCATGCATCGTACTGAATATAAGGGTCTCCCCAAATCCAAAAGGTGAAAATTCATGAGATCCCATTCACCATCTACCAAAATAAAAAGAATTAACATATATCAGCAAATATTTTGTACATAATAGTCTATTAAAAGTGAGAAAGAAATAAAAATTACTGAAATCAATGATTTCAGATAATTAAAATAATTTATGATACACAGTGAAGAAAAGTTAAAAATTTCAGTTTAAAGTCCTAATTTTAAAATTGTTTACTTACCAACAGATCTGTGGAATATTGCAACAGTCCCATCAGCAAGTCCAGCAAATACTCTGCCACGTATATGCCTATAAAATTTTCAATAGTAAAAACAAAAATAACTGGGAGAAAGTTTAAAAGAAAAATACTTTTAAATACAAAGAAAATTTAATCAGTGTTTATGCTTAAAAGTTATACTTACACAATACTAAGTACAGAATCTCTGAGTTTAACAGAAGAAATACATCTCCACCACTGAGTCACAGATGAATGTACATATATGCTGTAAATAAATTTTTAAAAAATGATATATTACAGCAAGTAGTTTGAGGTTTTCAGACCAAACATTAATTCAAATATTTAAAATATTATATATCATGTAATAAGAATTTTCCAGAACTAAGATTATTTTTTTAAGTTAACACCTTCAAAAACTTTAAAGGATATCATGTAATTTAAAAAGAGAAGCATTTCATATCACTATTACAAATTATCATTTCTAAGCATTTCAGGGTAAAAATAGGATAAAGTTAACTGGTGTATTTCTTGTTTAATGAAACAAAATCTGATCACTAAGTTGTAAAAAAGTATAGATCAAGTGAAAAAAAAATTTAATAAAAAGTGCATGTTGTTGTCTGGAATATATTTATAACATATAATTAAATAATTTAATATAGAAGAGAAAAATTTAATATTATCACGAATCTGTAATATTGTTTCCCTGCACAGATGGTCTCATAGTAAGAAAGAGAGTTTTCGAGACACATGCTGAGTCAATGATGCTCGGCCTTGGTGACTATTTGACAATAATGATGGAAGATTCTCAAGTTTTTGAGAATTTTGATATTATTAAGACTCAAGATAAATAGTTTCTTCTTAATCATTTGATGTTTTGTAGCAGAAGCTTTAAAAACATAGGCACATGCACAAGAGAAAGTAGTTGTGTGAATTGAAACTCTTTCTGTGCCATCACAGTTTAGTAACAATTTGCTACTTGTGTGTTATTGAATTCGACAAGTGTTATTTTCATGTATGCTATAATTGTCTTTTAATGATTTTTTGTGCAAAAAAAATTATTATTACCATCATTACTGCACCATACACTCACTGCATGTATTTTCCATCTCAATATTTAGTATTAAGAAGAAATAGCTTGAGGTTTAGTTTCAAAATATATAATGTTTTACTTGCATTGCACAGGTTCACATTTAATATTAACTTGTTTTCAAAATAATGCATATTATCAGGTGTCCCAAGTATTTCATTTAACACATTTATTCATAGCATATTTATAATTTTTTAAATTTTTTATTTAATTTTATTTGTGGTATTAAAATCTTGAATAAATGACAACTATATAATATTACTGATTGAGAAAGTTGCAATTTATTTCTCCCATTTAATATCCCTCAACATCTAGAACAACTTATTTTAACTCATTTTATAAGGACCAGATAGGTAAAATTACTTCCCTCCCTATTTTTCCAAAAACAGTCCATTTGTTTAAAACATTCAAAATTCATTTTTGGAAAATTACTTGCATATTAAATTTGAAAAATAATAGCATACTATAGAGATAAAACAAATGTTTCAAATCACATTATTTTGCTCTATTTTTGTTTAGTTAATATTTATGTTATTATTTTTTTTGGGGGGGGGGGAGAGTTCCCAGCAGTATTATTATTGACTATAACATTATGATGAAGCAACTTTAATGCACTTATTTAATTAATTTGTATTAAGTTTTGTAAAATCTACGAACAGTAGAATAAATATTTCACTTCATATCTCACTCTCTCTCACACACACAACACAGATGTTTTGAGATGGTGAGGGGGAAGAGGGAGTTAACTCTTTCAAAAGCAGATAAAATTTACTCCCCTTCCCTTCCCTTCACACAAGTTATTAAATCTTACAATTATGGAAAAAATATAGGGAAAAAAATACATTGAAATCAACTATATTTTTCCACATCACTTTTACTCCTTCCACATTTGCAAACTTTTATAAAATTTTATATAAAAGATAATCAACTTACTGTCCAGTTTGAGATCCTAACCACATAGTAGATAGCACTGTGGACATTTTCTCATGTCCATTAGAATCTTTATTTAAAGGATCAGAAGTATCTGTATTGTTTTGAAGAGGATCACTAAATGTTTGTTTCAGAACTTCCTTGTTTAAAGAATCTATGCAAAGAGAGAGAGAAAAAAAATTTCTTATTATGTAATATTTAAAAATGGAAATCTTAGTTGAAAAAATGTGATTAATTTCTTTACTTGGGAAAGAATTTTAAATTAAAGTAATATCTTCCAAATTTTAATATTAAAATGGTAAAAAGAAGAATCTTCAAAAATAATTTAAAACTAAAACTTCTTGAATGAGAATTCTAATAAAATTCATGAAAATATAACAATCGATTATTTACTTGCACTGCTGCATTCTGCTGCACATAATTTTAATTCCCTTAAAAAATGAATTTTGAAGTGCAAATTCAAAATATATTTAAACAATTAAATTAAACATACTTTGTGCTTCAGTAGCTGCTCTGTTGGTATCTTCTTCAATTTTCCTGATTTCATCTGCTATACTACACTGAGCATTGTCTTAAAAGATATAAAAATAAACTTAGACATGATTGCAATATTAAAATAGAAAATTAACTAAATTTTTAAAAACTTATTTACCATTATTTACAGGCGTAGAAGCAGCAGAATCAGAATTGGGTTCAGACACACTAACATAAAGTAAATCACCAACTTTTCCTGTCTGTGCGTCATTGACATCTGATATGCATTCTCTTTTACCTAGTTTTAGAAATTCGTCATCAGCAGGATAATCAGTTGACTTTATGCCTGCATTAAAAAAAAATATACATATATAAGTTACCTTCATGTTAATATTTATATTGATAGACATAAGAAAAAAAGTTTATATATATAGTTTGTTTTTTAAATCAATTGCCTTGGAAAATAAGAAAAGAGCCATACTGTTTTAAAAATGCATGAATTACAACTTTGTCCCATTCACTAAAGATGAGGTGACATAATATTAAAATGATTGAGGAGCAAAAACAAAAAGAAACAAATTAAATCGAATATCAAATTAGAGGACATTGTTAAAGTGCACACAAACATACACACACATATATATATATATATATATACACACACACAAACACAATGTGTTGCAAAACTTCAAATTAAAAGGATAATGTTTCTTAAAAACATATTTATGATACACTTTCATAAACATCAATGCACATCGCTATATCAAGGTTTCTTGAATTTGCCACTATCTATGCCTTCTGAATTAGTTAAATTTTAAACATAGATTACATTTTCCCTATATCATAATATTTTAAATATTTGAATATAAAATAGCATGGTTTAGAATTGATAAGAATAAAGTTTAAATGTTTTTATAACATTATTTACAAATATCACAATCAACATTAATAAAAGATAGTGCAAGTTTGAGTGTCTATAGTATCTAGAAAATTTCATCACATTTTCAGTCATGAAATTTGGTGCATATACTGGGGATTCAATGTTTCTCACTGCCCAAATTTAAAAGAGAAAAATATCTATTTAATGTTTTGTGTTTGGGATGACTTTTTACATATATCTACCTGAATTTTTGTTTTTAATTATTGAGTGAAAAAATTAGAGAATTATTGAAGGAAACATGCACTTTTCAATCTAAAGATATAATATTTCTTCTCTGACATAATTTACTGAATTTGTTTTAAAATAAATCCTTTACCTGACTAATTTTAAGAATTAAAATTCTTACATCCAACATTCTAATACCATTATTTCGTTCAAATTTTTTATGTCATTCAAATATTTTCCTCTAATTAAAGAAAATTTAAAGTTGAAAAAAATCAAGTTTTTTAAAAATTAATTCTTAATTCCTTGTTTCATCCTTTCATTTTTTTTCTCCTGCTAATCTGCAACAAAAAAAACCTAAATCTATTCACAGAAATTTTGCTTTATCACCCATTTGACTTTGAACAATCTGAGGAAATAAAAAATCATGAAAATTATTTTAATGTAATTCAAATTCTAACAGTATGGAGTTCAACAAAGTTTCTAATATCATTATCTCTCTCTCTCTGTCTCCTTTTGAGGATATCTTCATTTTCACTGAATTGTTTCATTTTTTATCAATTGTGTTCTCCAAATTATGTCAAGAAGAAGATGAAGAGGTATAATGATATTTTAAAATCTAATTTAAACTTAATTTATTTCTTAAATTTTATCTTAATTTAACCCATATTAACTAAATTCTAAAATATTCTCTCATTTCTTAATCCAATTCCACCTTTTTTTATTTAATGAATGCTGTATGAGATCTGTAAAACTGCTGAAATTGCAAGTTCTCACATTCCGAGTGACAGGATAAAAATATGTCAATCTATACAAATTCATTTAAAAGATGCCTGTAATTTCCTTTCTTAAATTAACATGTGTAAAGAAATCTTTATCAGAATCTCATAGTATAAAATCATTAGGGATAAATATTCTGCTCTTTTTGCTCTTATGTCGTGCTGTAGATTGACACATCTCGTCAGTTCTTGTTTGTACATAAACCATGTTTCCCAGGATGGAATAAAAGGAAAATTTTAAAATTTACAAAAGTGTCTTCACTTTTTGCCATAAAGCTACTTAAAAAAATGCTTTTACTATATATATATGTAACATTATTTTTTGTGAAGTAGGATGCAGTTTGAAAACAGTGAAGAGACTTGCTATTTCGTGACGTCGTTTTTATTTCATTTTTAAGAAGCAGGCATATATACAAGCAATGAGCACACAGAACGACACAGACAGGAATGAGGAAAAAGCTCTTGGACATTTTATCCCTGGTCTTATATAACCTATGATTTTGATAGGGAAAACATTTCTTCATAGCGCTAATATATTACGAGATTTCGATAGGGATTTTCGTTACACACCCGAAGAAGGCAGGTGAAACACAGGGAGATTTTAAACAAGAATTTGCCTCATCAGCGGTATTTTGCCTTTTCACGCGGAGTGTGGGAAAGTTATTTTAGCTCAGTCAGTAATTTAACAAAGCTTCTCTTGAATTAATTAAGTAGAGAAAGTGGAATTGGATCACGAAATAAGAGAATATTTTAGAATAAAGTTATTCTGGACCAAATTAAGACAAAATCTTAGAAATTAATTAAATTGAAATTAGAATTAAAATATCATTGCATATATATATATATATATATATATATATAGCTGATACAACAATTTTTTTCAACCAAAATTAAATCCAAGTTAAATTTACTTCATTTATGCATTCACTTTTCGTAGATTGCAATTTTACAAAATTTTCCCTTGTATTTTCACACAAAAATACAAATAAAATAATGGAAATATATTTTTAAAAAATACTTTTAATAAAAATAATATTTTTTGAAAAAAAATTGCAAAAATAGCTATAACTTATAAATGTATAATTAAGAATCAGAAATAAGTCTTGCATTACACAGATAAACTTATACATAACATTTAATAAAAAGAAAAGCTACGAAAAATTAAAGCAGTGAAAGTTAACTGAATTGTGAAATTATTTTAGAATGGCTAAAATTTTTTTAAAAAAAGCAATCATATTAAAATAAATGAGTGTTGGATTTTAATAACTGAAATTTTAATTATGGATCCAAAAAATGCATATTTGTTTGCATTGCATACTTATTCTAAACATTTACTATTACATTTGATTGAACAAAATTTTGCAAAGCATTTTACAAAATATATGTTCTTGTCTCAAAATATTCTAGATGGAAAAACTAAAACTAAAACCAATTTTTCTCTATAAAAAATATCAACTGAAAAAAGAAATTAGCAACCTAAAATTAGATCTTTACCATAATTTTTATTTTAATAAAAATTTAAATAAGATAAATGTACTTTTAATTTCATTCTACATATCTATCATACTAAAATAAATAACATTAATCTGGAAAGGTTTTTTTTTTTTTTATGTACGCTATATTTTTATCAAATTAAGTACTACCATTACAGTAATTTTATATTCATTTTTTCTTTAATAATGTGTTTGCATTTTATGAAGCTATAATCATATTCCATAAAATTTATAATGCTGATGAAGCTTCTAAAATAATTTCTTTTAACTCTCTCTCTCTCTATTTCTCTCAATATAAATAGCGTTAAAAAAAAACTTCATTAATATTTACCCCAGTATTAAACTAATATCCTATCATTAAATCTAATGAAAAATAAAATAAAGTATACCTGGTACACTAGCAATACACAGAAGATGAGAATTACAAACATGGAAGGAATCTAATATCTCAGCAGGATTATTTGCATCTATTACAGATACTTTGCTTGTAGTATGAGTGCTAGTACAGATCCATACAAAGGAAGACAATTTCTGATCCATTTCGCTTTGTTCCTTGCGATGTTTTTCATAGTCCTGAAAAATAAACATAATACACAAAAACATTATGTAAAATAAATATTATTAACATGTTCTTTTTAAAAGAAAATTAAACAAAAATGCAGTCTAATAAATCAACATAGTATTAGAAAATAAAATATTATTCAAATAAATACCCTTTAAAGTTAAAGTTCAGTGGTAATTTTAACAGTAATACTCTCTTCCAAATTAATCAACAGTTTAATTAATCAAATTTAAGAATTGAAATCACACAATTAAAAGTAAAATTTCGGCAATAAAAAGATATTTATCAATTTAAATACAAAAATAAGAAAACATTAATAACCACTTACACTTTCAATGACATTAATTTTATATGCATTAAAGAAAAAAATGATCACTTAGAATTATGTAAAATGTTGATTTCACTGGCACATAATTATATAAAAAGGCAATAAGGTAATTAAAAAAATAAATATGAAATTCAGCTCTTGTAATGGAACTGTACATAAATAGATCATAATTCAATAACTGAAAAATAACAAGGCTATTATTTAAAACCATTCATCTGAGGCAATTCCTTTTATCATTCTGATACGGTTATGTTTAAAATAACCACATCATCTTTCATTGAAAGAAGGATGGTATAATATTTTCATGTGTGATTAAAATTTTTGATTTTACATTACTATTACATGTATACAAGGACACACTTTCTTTAATTCTCTACCACTGTGATAAAATAATGCATGTTACATTTTTAAAGACAATTACTCTAAATACTAACTGCAATAAATAGCAATGGAAAAAATTTGATATAAATTATAATAAAATTACCAGAGAAAAAAGTCAAATAATAAAATAGTTACAATGAATTATTTAAATCAGACAAAAAAAGAATAAAGGATAATGAAAAATTTATTTATTTTGCATCACTTTCATACTTGTCAAAGAGATTTTTAAATATTACAATCCATATAATTAAAATTACATAGGTTGTAAATCCATCAAAATTAAAGGCACCTCCATTCTATATAGCAGAGAAATGAATTAAAAATTATCAAATGTGATCAAATTCATTATAAAGAGATTTTTTTAATTAAAAATTTAACATAATTTTGTACATTCACATATATTTTACATCTACAATAACATTCAAAATTGTAATTATAAAAAATTAATTTTACATCATTTTAAAAACCTAAAGATTAACTTTTTAACAATATCAATTTATAATTCATGCAATTTTTTCACTGAATTTCAACAATCTTTTATTTATATAATTTTATCACATATTTAATTATATAATTTTTTTCCACTGTTGAAGGTAAAGATTCTATTATCACAATTACCTGTTATAATTCTGTTTATTATCAATGCTGCTTATATATGGATAAATAAAGTGAAATTAAATAATCACAAAAAACAATGTTCAATTAAAAGATAATATTTAAGTAATTACTTTATTAAATAGTGCTTTGACATTATAGGACTCAATTCCATTAGGAAAGTTCTTTAATATAATAATCACAACAGATTAATATAAAGCTATTAAAATAATATGGATTTAATGTCTGCTATAATTTGATGCTTAAAAACACTTCCTTGTAAGAACCATGAAACGTTATATTATACATAAAAATTTTAACTAAAATTAAACACAATATTCTTGGCAAATCAGTCATCAATGGTGGCTAGTAAATAAAATAAAGAGAATTTATGTACTAATCACTTTTCAAATGAGTTCTCCAAGTAGTCAAGTTGTATTTTATGTTCAATTCAAAATCATTAATTCATATTTATTTGCTATAAAGGTAAAAAAAAAAAATTCTCAAGCCGCAAATTTTAATTATCTGTCAAAAAAAAAAAAAAAAAAAACATTATTTATTCACTTAAACACACCCAGCTGAAACTTTTGAGGTCAAAATAACAATTCGCTTTGAAATGTTTAGGATACATCAAAATCTTTTTATTCGTCTCTATTAATAAAAAATAAATTTTATTTAGAAAATGTATAACCGAAAATACTGTGGAATCTTGCTTAATAAGCATAATACATTCCCAAATCTTACTTGTAATGCAAAACCTTCATTAAGTGAAAACAAATTTTTCCATAGAATCAGTAAAATACAATAATGCAAAGTAAATAAATGACAATTTTATAATGTAATTTATTATTTATAAAACATGCTCTTTTTTAAAAAAAACAAGAAAGCTGTTTAAAGACACTTGCTTTTGCCTATGCCTCAATATTTGGGGGACATGAAATGCAGAATTGCTCTTAAATAAATTTGTAGAGTTGATAGCTACAGCCTTATTAGGATGGTTTTTAATATATGATGCAAAAGTTTCCCATGCTTTCATTATCTTCATTATTTCAATGGAAGATTCATACTAAACTGGGACAGTAATCTCCTCTACAACTTCCTGCAGTTACACTGAATTCAATTCTTGTATTTCAGCTGGAATGCTATTGAAATACTTCTTCCTCATATCATGTGAAATCATGACACTTGTGTGTGTGTGTTAGTGCTTTGGTTACCTATGTTTAAAAGTTCACCAATAATTTGAAAAAAAAAAAAAACCAAATAAACAATAAACACAAGCTGATATTAAGATATTTATATTCATTTTGAACGTGATGTCTCTTTGTCACATTTATTTAACAAAACATCGCTTGTTAAGAGTATGATTTTTTTTTTTTTTGCATTTTTTTGCACATTATGAGAGGTGCTCATTAAGGACCATGAAAATATGCTTTATGAAATCATTCTGACTAAATACATTAAAAATTCATTTCAAGAAGTTAGTAATTTAAAAGTTTTACCTTTATTTCATCACTTAATTTAGTTACAGCATCAGTTGATTCAGGTGTACTGACATAAAATAAACTAGAACCAACTGATGAAACATTTGAATTTTCAGGTTCTAACTTTCCTCCAGTTAAATCAACTCCAGCAGCACACCAAACCTGTTAAATAATAAATTGATAAATATAAATACATTAACATAATAAGAGCAGATTTTTACTTTTATCATACATATATATTTCTTGCAACATACTTTTATGAACCATTTTAAAATTGATAGAATACAATATTTGAAAACAGCTTGAATAGGAAATATGAGTAATAATCATACCAATGCCCACTCTCTTAACTGTCTTTAAAAACAATTACTAGACTATGTGATAGCCTTTATTTCACAAATATTATGACTGGTTAGTTCCATTCAAATACATTTAACCTACTAAATATGCCATAAATTTAATCAGATTAAGATTAAAGCTCTTATGCTGAGAGAGTACTAAAATTTATTATTACAAAAGTACAATTTTAATTATTCAGCTAATAAATTTTTTTAAAACAAAACTTACTGTTACATTATGGTTATTTATACATGTGTGTGTGTGAAAAATTTAAATGCACTCTAATGTATTAAAATATGATTATATGGTGGAATATTCCTCCATCACAATTAGAGATAAAAAATAAACTACAAAATGAAGCTACAGTTTTACTTGTTAATTTTGCAGTTATTTAGATTCTATTTGTGAATGCATCTACAAGCCAATTTTTAAGTCTCACACAATACTTGAATTTAAATGACAGTAATAATAATAGCAAAATTTCATCCCCAAGTTTTCATCCTTTTAAAATGAATTATTTAAAATGAAATTTATAATTTTATAATTTGCAAACTAATTATAAATAGGGTAAGAACCAATGCGCATAAAAGGAGTTTTGTAATATCTAAAGGGGTATTCAGATGTTATGCATTGCATTCTACATAACCAAAAAATTCAATTGCAGTTAGAAACCAATACATAATGTTTGTGTACATGGCACACATATAGGATTAATAAGTATAAAAACTGACAATTTCAATTAATTTCTTGAAAAGAAAAATGTATCTATACAAGATACTATAAAAGAATTATAATGAGTTCAATTCATGAAAAAAATTCTATTGTCTATCTTTGAATGAACAAAGCATTTTTGGTAGTTTTAGCAAACTTGATTTCTGTATATTTTTAATATTTAAAAGTCTATATATCATAATAATACCTTCATTCCTAATTCTTTTTCTAATAGAGGACGACAGAAGACAGGTACTGGCACTGGTACAGTGGAAGCATTTGGCTTTATTTGACCTCCTCCATCAGCTTCAGAGTTTTTAGATACAGATCCTGTCTTTGATGGTAGACTCCAACCATAAGCTTGCAATCTTCCATCTTCTTTCCTAACATGAGCTCGGACCTGCTTATACTGTTCTTTCCTCTCTTTGGCTCTTTGCTGTTGCAATTTTTCTGACACTCTAAAAAATTTATTAAATAATTACAAAATAATTATTTGATAAAAAAAAAAGTTTTAACATATTTCCAGTCATGAAACAGGCGTAGAAAAAAAAGCTGGTCTACATAAAATAATTAATAGGCATAACATGAAGATATAACATAAGTTTGATTAATTGAATAGTAAAATGCATAAACTCATGCAAAAAGTGCCTGATTTACTAAAAATATTGTAGAATTAATTACATAAAAGAAAATAAATCATAATTCTCAAGAATAATAAAAATTCAATAAGAAAAATACATAAATCCACATTTCTGCAGAAATTTATCTTGCTTTTTAGAATCATTTCTTAATAAATCACTAAACAATTAGTTATCCAATAAATTTATAAATTCATTGTATAACTGTTGTTGAGCAGAAACAAGGAGATTATATATATCAATTAAATAAGTTATAGAAGAAAGAAGAGAATATCCAAAACAGCTGTTGAAAAGAACAGATTATCACAGGTTATCCATATAAGTATTAAAAAAAATTAGAAATGAGAGAAAATAATAATATAACTCACAAATCACTATCTAAAATGTCTAAGCCTCTGTGTCTGTCTCCTAATCGCTTCTTCCTCATTGTATCCAAAGCAGGTCCAGAATTGGATGTAGGAGCATTATAGTGAACATTGACATAAGGCGTTGATTTTCTAGTTGGTTTTTCATTAGCATTGAAAAGATTGCTGAAGCTAAATACAGAAAGAAAATTATTATTAAAGAGATGAAGAAGCATTTTAAAACACAATAAAAATAAAGTTAAAAAGTTCAATTGAGGGATGAGGATGGGAAGAAAATATGAATAAAATAATTTTTAAGCAATGAATTACAAAAATGCATATTTTTTTTAAAGAATGAATATCTTAAGTAAGAAGGTGTGATTAAAATATTTAATTATGCAGAGTAAATGGTGGTGGTGGGTATTATGTCTTTGAAATTCAATTTTATGCAATATTCTTAAAAATCGATAAGTTTTTACTCTCTTTTGTATTCCAGCTTGCTTTTCAATTAAAATACATTAAATTTTTATTCCTTATTTTAAACACAGAAAAATAAAAACAATTTTTCACATAATTTCTCCTTAATGGAGAGGGAGACAACATTATCTTCATAAGGAATTTATTTTACAAAGCTTCATAAAAGCAATAATTTTCATTACTTATCAAAGCAACTCCATCCCCCCCCCCAAAAAAAATAAGATTTTGTATCACAACCATGTAAAAAAAAATTACACACCCTTTTTAGAGCTTATTTGTACCCTGATATTATCATGTTTTTATGAATTTAAAAATCAAACACTTATGTGAAAGGGGGTAAAATTTTAACCCACTACCATCCTACAACCATTTTAATAAGTTTTATGGAAATATATGAAAGAATCTATGATCAAATATAGTTAATTTTTTAAAAAAAATCAAAGCCATACTTTTTTTTATGAATATTATTGTACAGGAAAACAAAATTAATAATGCATTCCAAACTTGTTTTTTAAGAAAAAGATGGAAAAATTGTTCTTTCAAATCAAAAATAAAAATTTATTTTTTTGTTTTAAAATAATATTTATATTTATATATTTGTTAGAATTCTAAAATGCATATCAATAAATGGGAATTTTAAATACAACTAATTATTCCTATATTACCTAATCTTATCTTAGAAACAATTTTTTTCAATCAAGCAATAAATTGAAATATTCATGCACTAGATTATTAATAAATATGTTAAGATATTATTTTAAAGAATATGTAAATAGTAAAATTCCTCATCTTAAAATTATTCATTTTGCTTTAAAAACAAATAATTTTTTTACTATATTATTCAATAGTTTATACAAAAAGAATAAAGTATTTCTTCAGTCAGTTAAATTAACCATATTTTTAACTAATATAGGTATGAGAATCAACAATATAAACAGACATAACACAGGTTTGAATTTTTTTTAAAAAAAGAGCTAAATTTCATAAAATAATAAATTGTTCAACATAAACACCCAAAAAAATTAAATAAATAAGCTTGATTAACTTAATAAGAAAATAAATAAATTTCAACAAAAAATGCTTGAAATAAAGCAAATTAATGAATAAAAAGAATGATAGAAATGGATCCCAGAAAAGTTGAAATTGGCATTTTTGCAGAAATCTGTTATCTGCATTATTATAAAAAAGGTTTTAAATTATAAAAATAGAGTAATTCAAAATAATTTTAAATTAGTTTAATCTATAAACAAAAAAATGAAAACAAAAGAATAAACTTCATAATTTATACACTACTGTAACCTTAAAAATGATTTAGTTACTAAATTTATCATTTAATGAATTAGTTTTAATACTTGTTAAAGGAATTTAAAATAAAAATTCTGAAATATAGAATGCTTAATAAATAAAGAATGTGTTATGAACACTTATAAAACTAAATCTCACAATTTCCATATAGATGATTTATTTCTTTTTGTATCTAATGATGAGTCACTACGAGAGGCACGAATCATTTCTGTCCATCGAACAGCTTCTTGCAATTCCATAAGCCGTTCTTTATACTGATTACGTTCCATCAGAACACGAGCCATTTCTACACGAGTAAAGCGTTTCCTTTGTGCCATTGGCAATTCTTCCTGCAAAACAAAATGCTATGCATGAAGTAATATTTCATAAACGTTATCCTTAAATAAATTCCAAAATTAAAATCACCATATCCCTATTGCATAACGCTTTGAATTAATTAATAGAAGCATTTTTTTTCATACACTCAGAATTATAAACATTACAGTAAAAAATATTCAAAAAGCTATACTTACAAAAAAAATCAAGTTTAATAGCACTAATTTTTCTACTAATAAAAAATTTTAATTAAAATAGTACAAAAGAAAATAGAACCAACTGACCTCATCATCTGACTTTCCAGACTTCTGATTTTCATTAGATTCTTTCACTTTTTTTAATTCTTCTTCCAGTTCAGCTATTCTTTGTTTCAGTCGTTCTTTTACACTCATATATTGTTTTAATTCTTCTCTTAAGATTTCTTGCTCACTAAAACAAAGTACATTTTTATTTTTATCTATATATACTCACTAAACAAAGTATATATAAATAATTAATTTGAAAAAAATCCAATTAATTATTGTTATTATGCAATAAATTGATTAAATCAAACTATTACCTTGTCAGTTCATCAACTTTGGCTATGAGATCATCTTTTACAATATTCAAAGCATTTCTGAAAAGGAAAAATAATTGAATCAAAAATCAAAATTATTAGAGAAAACAAAATATTTTAAAATTATCAAATAAAAGATTTACTTTGTAGCTAATAATTCATTGTTTTCAGAAATAAGATTTTCAACTTCTTTGCCCATTCCTAGAAAAAAATCAATAATAAAATATAGAAACAATCATACAATATTTCTATGAAATGGAATAAACTGCATGAGTTACAATATATATATATGTGTGTGTATGTGTGTGCAACAGGAAAAACTGGCAATATATAGTAAAATCTATGTAAGAAAGTCTATATTTGGTATTTAAGACAGACAGAAATCACTAAATGAAAGAAAATAAGTATTTGTCCATAGTATGCCTTTTAAAACTTTTCTATAATATCTTTTTAAAGTTTTCCTTTTATCCAATACTTTAAATTTTATTAATACAATAAATAAGTATATTATTACTAATATGAAATAGCAAAAAGAATTAAATCAAAGTACATTTAAACATCTAAAAAAGTGTTAGTTGGTTAAAAACTGGCATAAGCACTTAGTTGCAGAAAGCAGAAGAAAAAGAGTTTCAAGATTTCTTTCAGTATCATTTATACAGCGTCTATAGCTAAATCTTCATACAATGAAATAACATTCAAATAACCATAAGAACAGATTTGCTAAATAATGTATGCCTGTTTTATATCACAAACAATGATAGAATGGGAAAAAATGTTATTAGCAAAATTGTACAGAATCACTAATATAATTTTTGATATAATTTTATAGCCTTGAAAGCTACAATGAATTGTCTTGAATCCCTATATTAAACGTAGAAGAGATGCTATTTCACAGTTAATTTTTTTTTTTTTTTTTGACAAAATCTACAATTTGTATACCTGGTGATACCTGAAGATCTATAATTTGATGACTACAGAAAAATTTTAATACTAAGAACAGATATGTATTGCTATTAATGATACACATTTCAAAAGCTTATTACTGGTATGAAATCAAAGAATTTATTATTATTATTATCTTTCATTTTCTCATAAAATTTTGCAATTACACAAATTTCTTACCACAATGCTAGTTTTATTAATTTGCATTTGTCCTAAAATATGGCATTCACTGCATTTCAGGCTGTCTGATTAATTTAACAATATAATGGAGATTCATTTTATATAAATTCAGTAATTTTCAATATTTTTATAAATGCTCTCTTCTTTTATTGTCTATGATAATTTTTGAGATAAAAGTATTAATCCAAGTTTCACAATTAGAGGTGCTGCAATCATTCTCAGACAGCAATGCATAGTCATTGAACATTACTTCCACAACTCTCAATTTCCTTAGTTCACATGCAGTTCCTCTATACATATGGATATTAACTGTATCTCTATATTATGAAAACTCTAGATCACACATTTATATATGATAAATTCATGCAGTATTAGTATTATTCATCTCAGTTTGGCATACAAAAAAAAATGATATATCAGGCATGTCTTCAGAAGATATCAAGCAATATATAGATCGATTTCACAATAAAACATGCAAAAACAAGTGTACTGAAGATATAATGAATACCTTTATTAATATCATACAAAAAGTTCTTCAGTGTTAAAATAATCAGTTGAAAAGAAAAAAAAATGAAAATTAATTTGCTTTAAAATGACAGCAAAGAATTTTTTAAAAAAAGATTCAATTTTAAGAATTTTATTAATTTTGCATTCAAGAATGAACAATGTTAAAAACAGCAGAAGATGCTTACCAAAGAAATTGTCGTTAACTAAAGGCAGGCAACGAAGCACACAATAG
Source organism: Argiope aurantia (assembly GCA_026543865.1). Classification (NCBI taxonomy): domain Eukaryota; kingdom Metazoa; phylum Arthropoda; class Arachnida; order Araneae; family Araneidae; genus Argiope; species Argiope aurantia. Next base: position 485,418 of record JAPMOR010119857.1, read on the forward strand.
AAAGAAAAATAAATAGATTATTGCACAAGGAAAAAAACATGCATAATGACTGAAAATTTTAAAATACAAAAATAAACACACAAAAAAAGTTTTATCTATCTATTATATGATTCACTTAAGAGTCTTTATTAGTTTTTAAATAACAATCTAAATAAATTATGTCAATTTTTTTTTAAACTGAAACATTTATTTCAAATTACTTTTTGGTATTTTCCAAGTACTGATAAAATTTAAATATAACTTATTGTCAGATCCCTCTCTGTTGAAAATAATTATTCATAGTAATAATAATTTCAATACGGAATCTTACTAACTTAGATTTTTTAAAAAAGCTGCTGTACTTCATTCAATTTCATTAATTTGAGTTAAACTTACAGAATAAAAAAAAAATAATTTCACACTTTTTACCTATTTATTTCATTGAAGAATCTGTGCACCATATAACAAGCATGGAAAATAATGGAACCGCTTTGAATGCATATATATGATTATTATAATGGAAATGGATCTTTCTAGAATTTAAGGAAAAACATTTTCTTTGCATGATGATCCAAGCAAAATTTAAAAGAAGCTCAGCAAAGTAAAGCCAAGCGCCATAATACGAAATAGCAAATGCATAAGCTTCAATTTTTAGATAATTTTAAAAGAGCTTTCATAATTTCTGCTTTGCATAAGCAATAGTATGATTCAGAATCAATTTTCATATATTAATTAAGTATTTTTAATCAAAATATTTTTGAAATGGACAATGAATCAAAAGCAATATGCCATATGATTCTTTACATATATTTGATAGACATAGAATAGCCTACAAACTGGATTTTATACTATAAAACTCTGCACCAACCTAGAATTAATAAATAGAAATTGCAATAAATTGATATCTAACAAATGGAAAACAGTTCAAATTGATCAATAATAAGTTAATTCCTCAATTTTTGGATATCCTTTATAATCAGTAAATGAAAAATTTTAAATTTAAACAAAAACTCGCATATAAACATATTTTTTAAAAACAATTTAAAAATTATTATATTTTTAAATAATTATTAGAAAATCAATTAACTGTACAAATTTTCAAAGTAAATTTATTTTTACTTCAGTACTTTTATTTTTAATTTTTTAAGCTAATGAAAAATATGGCACACTGAAACACAAACCGCAAAATTTTTTCCAAAAAAGTAAAATATCCTCACCCTTAGGTTCTCGTTCACTTTCCCCATCACTTTCTATAAAACACATATAGTAGATGTTCAGCAGGAAAATGAAATGAAGATAAACAACTCAAATAAAAATTATATAACTTTGAAGACAGTACAAATATACATAAAATGTAAATAAATGCAAAATAACTTACAATACACTAAACAGAAAAAAAAAATACATTATAAGTTGAAAATGAACTATTTTATTCTAGGAATAAAATTAAATAAAAATTATTATAAATTTCCTTTTATATGTAGATATTTCTATTCCAGTTATTTAAGTAATCTAATTATTAGGATAATTGAACACATTATGTAGAATGCATAACAAAAATATTTAATAAATATTATATTATAAGAATTTTAAAACTATTTTTGAAATTAATTACAGAATCTATATATATATTTATTTTTAAAGATACCATAACTAACCTGATGATGCATAATCTCCTGAATGAGAAAATCCTCCAGCAGCTTAAAAGAGAATTTTATTAAAAGATTCTTTTTAGACAAGTACATTCAACTGCATAAAAAAAATTTGAAAACCTTTATTTATAACCTTATTTTATTTACAAGTTCGAATTTGAAAATATAGATTAAAATTTCCTGCAAAATTTATTTTAAACTCAAAATAAATAAAATCTGTTTTTATGTTAATAAGTATCAGCCAATGGCTTTAAATATTGAATTATTACTGAGATTTGCAATAAAATTCTTAGAAATGATGCAAGAGGAATTTTATAAGATCCTAAAAGGTATTAAACACTTCTAACAAATGAAGTTTAAACTATGCCCATAATTAAAATCCTAATATATACTTATACAATTCTTAATTTATTTTCATTATTTTATTCAGGTTGCAAGTTTATACAACTGAATTAGCATTAATTCTGAGTTTGAACTAATCTTATCAAAAATGCCATGTTATGGACTGATTATTTTGAAAGTGATATAAGTCCCTTTGTTTCGAAAAAATTAAGTTTCCAGTTCAAAAGCATAAATTATTTATGTTAAATATAGTAATGTATCTATTAATATAGCAATACATAATCTGATTATATACAGACAGTAATTTCTTTTAAATGAGTTTAATTAAAATAATTTAAATTTACAAGCTGTAAATGGACACCATTTCATAACTAATCAAATGTAAAAATCATTTACTTTCAATTATAAAGAAATTAAATACCATATAAATATATTTTGATACAATTCAATTTTGTTTATAAATAATAACAAGAAATAAAATAGCAGTAACTTTTTTTATTCTGAACAATAATCATATTTATATATTGTTAAAATTAATATCATTTATTTATGCTCTATATGTAGCTGTGTTTTTAAATATCCATGATGCACAAGAAGCATGTAAGACAATAACTGCTCTGTATGTAATAGGTTTGGTATCATTACACAAAGGTGAAATTGACTGAAATATTTAATAAGCAATAATAATTATAGCAAAATATATTAAAACTATTTTGAAAGAATAACAAAACTTAATGCTATAATATGTCTAATACAATTTATTTACAATAAATACGAAAAATCTTTACTCAAAGTAAAATTAACAACATTTCAATCGTTTGTAAAAATCTATTGCCAATTTACAGTTTATAAGTATAAAATAAACAATAATATCGTAACAAGGTTATCTCAGACAAGTAAAATAAAGCAAATATAGCCACATGATCCTGTAACATGAGTCTAAGGAAGTTGGACTTGCAACATTTTCATAATCGAAGCTATGCAATTTCTGTTATTGGCCAATTTAAAATTTAAAAAATTTGCTGTCATTTTTTAGAGATATTAAATATTAACTACTTATAACTAAAACATTTGAACCAAATTAATCAAAAATTATAAAATATCTCTCTTTCACTCTTGTTTTAATGGACTGGCACCATATTCAAAATAAACAAGCAATATATTATCCCTGTTTATGGTAAAAAAGTATATTGTATATTAATTGTATTGTAATAAATTTAGAAAACTTGAAAAGCAATGATTTTGAATAAAGTTTTGAGTAAAAATAGTAAAATTATTTACTGAAATATTTCAAATATTGAAACAAGTTTATGAATAGAGCTGTTTTAGAGATTTTAATAATATGAATTGTATAGACATTTTAAAACAAATAGAATACCCACCAAAGATATAAGAATACACTTCACAAAAAAGAAATGCATAGATTTTGTGAAGTCTGGCATAGCATTGTCTGTAAATATGCTGAAGTATTTAGGTTCTTCTCAAATTGATAATGCCTTAGAGCATATTTTGTTCTTGATTTTAAAAATTAATCATGTTGCAACTATTCAGAGGTTGTTACATCATTCTAAACATATTTTATGTGATATAATTGCACTTGCAACTAAACACTGAAACAAGAAGGCAATTATTACAGTGACTGAAAATATTCCAAAAACAGCATGTTGGCTGAAAGTGGAGAGGAGAAGGTCACAAATTTTTAATGCAAAGGAAACAGCTGAGTGAGTTTGTTAAAAAAGATTAATAATGTCACACTTCTGCTTTAATGTTATACTGCATTTATGCGAAGCATAAACAAGGTCAAAACATTCAAGGATTAAGATCTACATGTTTCCCCATCATATTGAACCAATATATCTACATAATAATTTTTTACATGAAATTTCCCATTTAAATTAATTATATAGAATCATAATGACTCTATATAAAGTAGCAAGAGTTGCTGTTATATCCAGAAATTTTTGTTAAGAATAAATAACTATCATCATACAATGCCCTTATATTCCAAACAGGACCTCTTAGGACTTATCCCCCCCCCCTTCTTTCAAAATTAAAGCTGAAGCTAATGATTGGAGCAACAGAGATTGAAGATAGTTTATGCAAAATCAATAAGAGTTTCTACAGATGTATTCCAGCAATGGAAAATACATTGGAAGTAATATATATGTAGAAGAGAATATTTTAAAGATAATAAGTTTCATTAAAAGATACTCTGCTTTTTAAATAATTAATTTTAAATATTTAGTCCCCTTTTGGACAGATTATGCATGCCAGCATATTACACATTTTTTAGAAGGGACATGATACAGAAAATGCAAAAAATTATTGTTTTGAAGGCTTAGATTAATATAAATAACTACAAATATTATTAAAATAAAAATTAAATTTAATAAAAAAATCTAAATAATTAAAAGTTAGAAAAGACATAAAAAAACTTTGCCTGAACATTATAATAATGTTTCTGTATAAATACATATTCAAATTAAAGAGCATTAGTAATATTCTGAGTCTATAAAAATATGCTTTAAAAACTAGAATTGTAAGATTCAATGAAGAGCAGAAAAACTGGTATAGCAGATTGTATGCAAATGATGGCAATGTTCAATAATAATGATGATGCAAGTTATCAAGATTTAAGTGATTTTTCATCAGGGACTTATCGTCGGCACACAAGAGATGGGACACAGCATTTCCGAAGCAACGGTGAAATTTGGATTTCCACCCACAATTATTTCAAGGCTGTATTGTGGTTTCTGGTAAAACTTCAGATCTCCGATAGTGGTGCGGCTCAGAAAAATACCTTGACAGAACATGATCATCGACGGCTAAAAAGAAATCATTATGCGAGATAGACATTTCAACACCTCCTCAAATTGCTGCAGATTTGAATGCAGGCCCATCAACAAATGTCAGCTTATGCACTGTACAATGTACCCTAATTGATACAAGCTTTCACAACAGTATACCATCAGTATACCATCTCGTGTATCATTGCTGACTCAGTGGCACAAAGCTCTGTGCCTTGTCTGAGCTCGTCAAAACCCTCATTGGATTCTTAATGATTGGAAAAAGATTGTCTGGTCTGACGAGTCACTTTTCCAATCGTATCAGGTAGATGGTTGTGTACAGGTGTGCAGAAAATCCAATGAATTTGTGTATCCCTCATATCTACAATGAACTGTTTAATGCTGGTGGAAGTTCTGTGGTGGTATAAGGCGTGTGATGTTGGTATGAAATGAGACGGCTGATACATTTAGACTCAAACATGACAGGCCAGAAGTATGTTAACATCCTTTCTGACTACCTGCATTCACATCCTGTGTGCATTCCAATTGATGTGGACAATTCCAAGAAGATAATGTGCCACCCCACAGGTCTACAGTAGTTACTGAGTGATTTAAGAGAAGCACTCTTCTGAATTTCGTTCCCTCTCTTTGTCACCTAATTCCCCTGACATGATCATTATCGAGCATATCTGGGATGTTTTGCAATGTGCTGCCCTTAGGAAATCTCCACAACCCGACACTCCCATGACTTTGTGGACTGCCTTGCAGGAATCAGGGTGTGAACTGTCTACAGAATATGTTCACTAATTAGTTGAATCCAAGTCACACCTTATTGCGGCACTTCTGCGTGCTCGTGGAGGTTCTACATGATATTAGATTAGTGTACCAGTTTTTCTGGTACTTCAGTGTAGAAGCATTACAAAATCAAATGTTTTGCTTCTATATATGATTATTTTGAATTTCAAAATATAATTAATTGTTTATGATCAAAATTATTTCTTACCAAAATTATTAATTAAACCTAAAAATAAGAAGCAAAAAAAATGTTATATATTTCTAAAAAACATTTAAGTACAAATAAATGCTTAAATAAAAAAATTAATAATCTCTCACCTGAAATATCTGCACCTTCATCCATTTCCACTAAAGCATCATTGTCTTGGAAACTAAGTTCTTGATATAAGGTATTTGGCCTACGTCTCTCACTATGAAAATGGAAGTAATGAATGAGAAGTTATTTCTGAGTATGTCAATGAATATCTTAGAAACTTCATAATATAAATGAAGTCAAACAGAAAAATGCAATAAAAAATTAATATATACTACCTAATCCCCTGTGTCAGAAAAAGCTGTATTAAAATTAATGCAATATGTTTTCTGAATAAAGTGTAGATTGTAGCAGACACATGCTGAGATCAGTCTCATATAAACATGTCAGATGAGACAATAAATAAATGATTATCTTTAGCAGTATGGAAATATATAACACAAATCTGTTATTAAGGGGACAGTGGACTCCATCAGGTATTCTTGCAAATTATTCACACAGGGTTATGAAAATTTTTGTGCACTTGTGTTAATATATAAATACCTCAAATATCTATTGAAAAATTCTTTAAAATGAAATATATTATTTTTAAAAAAATTAAAAGATATATAATTTCTAAAAATTTCAAAATATTCCAGGCAACTTAATTTTTAATTTTTTGTTATTTTTTTCTTTATTATCCTATACAAATTTATTTAGAATAAAACTGTGAATGATATTGTAATTCTAATTAAATGCTAATTTTATAGAAATATTTTTATGCAGATGCATTGAATTTTCATAATTATATGTTTTTCTAAATTAAAATTGACTTTTAAGTATTTAAAAAATCTTGAAATATAAAATACATACCCTGTTTTACTTTAATGTTTAACCGAAATCTATATTATCAATTTAATTTAATTTTCTTAAAAATTAAGACACCTGGAACATTTTAGTCATTAAAACGTACTTTTTTCTTAAGCCCTTCAAATATTCATTTTATTGAATAATACATTTAATAGTACTATTTTATTTTAATATAAATATATATTTTGGTGGTGAAGCAATAAGAAGTGAATTTCATATTTCTGCTTAATTTAATGTCCACTGTCCCCTTAATCAATATATTTTATGGATTTATTAAAAATTATAATTTACATTGTTACTTACATTTATAAATAAAATGAGCATTCAAATAGCTCAATCACTTTTTATATTAATTAATAATATGGTATTTAGTTTCTTTCAAAAATAAAAGCACCTTTGTATATTGCTAGATTGAAGTGAAAAACTGAAACCATCTAATTCTTCTACTTCATCCATTTCTGGACTTTCAATGGTGGCATCATTCAAATTGGCATCCAAATCATCAACCCAACCATCTCCTACAAAAATAAAAGTAATATATTTTTATTTTTGCTTTTAAATTAATTTGAATATTAAATGTTATAAAATTTCATTCTTAAATCCTTAAGAAAAACAACAACAACAAAAAAATGCAACTGCAATAAAAATTATTAACTTTCTCAAAATATTACTGCCTACAGAATTATACTAATGAAAACAAGTCAATAAAATTGAAACAGGATATTTAATGAGCTTTCTTAAAAAAGAGTGAATAATATTTCTACTAATAATTCAATATATTTTTTTATTTACTATATACAAATCACCAAGTAATAAAAAAAAATCCAAAATGTATTATTTCATTTTAATAATAAATGCATATAACTATAGAAGTGCTTAAGAAGATATAATTTGTAACAATTATTTTTGACAAAAAAAAAAAAAGTAGGGCAATTCAACATTTCAGATAAAGCATAAAAGCAATATATAAATAGGTGGGACATCAATCATCAAAATGTAAATTTATTTTTTCGCAAAAAAAAAAAAAAAGTGGGCCAATTTAACATTTTAAATAAAGTATAAAAGCAACACATAAATAGATAGGATGTACAAAGGAAACCACATATACTTTTTCTTCTTTTCAATTTGCAATACATTTCAATTATAAAAATTGACTGAATCAAGGAAATATCAACCCTGCAATTGGTGTAATTTTTATCCATTCAAACTATTCAATATAATTAGTAATTTAAATCATTCTTTTGATTTTGAAAGAATTTTGTAACAGCAAAATGTAATTAACAGTAAACATGCAATTTATTATTAATTAAAAGATATTAAAAGCAATTCAAAAACAGAACACCGAGGATGCCAGTGTATTATTACTTGTCCCAGTGCTTCTATCACTTAATGGTACTCTGTCAGTCAATTGGCCTTTTTCCATTACAGACTTTTCTTTTTTACTTCCACTCTTTCGCCTGGGACTTGTTGCAATAGAAGCATATGCTGCTTCCTAAAAAATAAGATTTATAGAAAAATTAAATTACTATATGTAAGAAAAATAAAATTATAACATATTGGGCAGGGGGAATTTTTTAAGAAAATGTTACTTTAGTACAGAAATTTACAATTCAAATTGTACATAATAAAGACTACTTTCCTGTTTTTGTGTGTGTGTTTGCTTTCAGAAAACACTTTAAAAATCATATCTGAACATGAAAAATACAACAAATTCTTTTATTTATTATATTATAATTATTATTTTAGTCTAATTAAGTTTCTATATGATACAAAGTAAGCAATTCCTTGAAGTTACATATATCATAAGTTCAATCCAGATATGCGCTGTTATATTAAGTTCAAGAAATATATATGCTATCATGTGCTTTCAATATCTTTTTTTCTTAAAGTGTTTTGGTTACTTTAGCAGGTTTATGGAACATTGCTTTGTAATTTATATGTAGAAAGTCCAGATCAACTGAACTAAAAAGGAGAAAGACATGATCTGGTAAAATCTCAGAATATTACTGTAATATAATTAATCTAAAGCAAATATAGAAAGGTGACCCATCTATCAGAACTGAAGCACCATTGAACTTATTTTCAAATATTTTTAATTACTTTTTTTAAGTTTCTTTTTTAAAATTTCATACTTTCTCACTTTGAGACATCGATTTTCTTCGCTTATTTTGAGAATATGATGATCAACCAAACTGGATGAGTATTATCAAAATGAGTGAGTGAAGTTAGAAGTACGTATGGGGAAAAATACTCCTACACTTTAGGTGTTGAATTATCACTTCACATTATTTTCTATTAATAAAACTACAAGGAACTTATAATATATATTGATTATTTAATAGGTCTGAAATACAACAAATGTCATACGCAGATTTGAAATTAAAAGCTATTAGATACTTATAGATGTAATATCTTTTTTTTTTAAATTTTTACAATATTTATCTAATTTTTAGTAGTGCACAAAAATTATTTTTTGCAGCACTACTAATTTATAAGTTAACAAGCCATTCCTGCAAATATGTAAAACAGTGTGGATATGCACCAAACATAGAAATTAATTCATAGTGCCTTTCTTTATGAACATTCTGATAATAGAAATATGTTCCCTTTCATTCTACGCTAGACTCGGTCCAGAATAATTCCCAGTGGATACGAAGAATCTTAATTCAGCAGAGAATCCCTCTCTGAAGCATTTCCTTAACTTCAATAAAAATGAGTATTACACTATGTGGATGTGTATTATCATACAAAACAAATCAAGAGTCAGGTTGCTTCAAATATGTCCATACATAATGAATATGAGATAAGAGTCATTTGAGTACTTTGCAGTACAACTCAATGTTAATAGTTTGACCTACAAGAAGAATTTCCTTGTGAATAAAAGCTTGATGAGGAAATAAAAAGCTGACAACAGTATATTTATCCTTGATTTTTCAAACTTTTTTTTTTTTTTCGCATTAGAAGATGATGGAATTTACACGATTCCACAGGCAACACCAGGTTTTCACTCGGCAATGATACTCAAATGAACAGTGCATTTTTGTCTGGTATGTTGATGAAATCCTCACAACATTCCGATTGATGCTGTTTTTTGTTTCTCTGTTAGGTGATAAGCAATAAATATCAAAAAATTTTACATTTTCTCAAATCACACATCACCTTTTTTTGAATAATTCCCCAGATATCCAATCAAAAACTTCTGATAATTAGGCTCCAATGTCATTGTAACAGTTCCCTTCTCTTGATTTTATATCTATTATCCAAATCTGTATACTTCTGATATGACCATTAGCAAGTTTTCAGAGAGCAATTGCAATTTCACTAATCATGACACATCATCTTTTAAGATATCTTTTTGCGACATCTTAAATTTATCATGCTTTCATATATGCAAATGTTTGGATACATAATATTCATTCAAATTATATTTTAAAGACAGTTTTAAATACATAATATAAAAAAATTTAAAAAAAGTTATATAAATAAAAAAAAATGTTTGTTTGTTTAAAAATCTTAAAATTCCAAAATTCTTTTACCAATTTCTTTGAAATTTTGACACATTATTGCTTTCAAATATGTGCATTTTTATATACTTATTATATAGATGTTACACATGTGACAGGTAAAAGAAAAATGCATCCATACTAAAATGAGTTTTTTTCCCTCGCATGATATTGGCAAATGTGCCCAATCCAATGTCTTTCCAGCAACTGAGGATAGCATTAGCATTACACATGCCACTTTCTACAGTGCATGTCAAATTCTGAATTTATTGGAAAATGATCAATACTGTATGTACGGATTAATGTTGCTAGCAATATGCCATATCAATTTGTGCATTTTTTGTAGTCATATTGACCACCTGTTCCTCCTCATCTCCAATAAAGAAATATAAATCTCACTTGACTAGAGATATTTTCCAATGAATACACAAGAAAAATTCAAATTCGAACAGAAATTCCACAGCAAAAATCTACAAAGAAGCATTGAACATGATTGAAATGTGTGCTTAGAAATCACAAACAAAATTTTCAATCAGATGATAAAGCCATCGCCAAATAGATCTGCAGCTGCTTCATTTAATGAAGAATTGCAATGTGAACAAAATGACAACATGGGTGATCTTTTGTTGTACACGTAATCAAATATTCCTAAAGTAATGCTCGAGTAAAAAGATATTAACAATTATATAATGCAAGCTGATAGGAGAAATCTTTTAAGCGAAAGGAAGGAAACTGGAAACTTTCCAAATTAGAGTGATTCTAGCCCAATCCCAAAATTACATAACCTTCGCTCTTGCATAATCCAGAAAGGTGGAAGATCTACTTATTATGCTTTGAAATTGTTAATGAATATACAATTCATTAAAACTAACACATGCAACATTTCAAAGCATTTACATGTAGGAAGATTTACTGTCTGAGATGAATACACAATTATACACAAAAAAAATCAATTGAACTCTCGATCAAGCATTGCAGAATTTGGTAAAAATATCAGACTATTTGGGAATACATTAATATTGCTTCAGAAGATTTCAGGCAAACATTATCTGTAATTCCTTGATCAATACTAGGAGACGAGATAAATGTTTGCTTGAAATATTCTCCATTAAGGCGACACATAAATATGGCAAAATTAACTTCAGATTTGCATATCCAGCTACAAAATGATTGATCAGCTAAGATATCCTCGCATCAATTACTGGAAATTGAGAACAGAAAGGTGACAACTAATGTGACCTCAGGACAAATTTCAATGCCTTATAATTTCTGCAATTTAGTGAGATCAAAAGAAGAATTGGTTAAAAAAGTATTTCCCAATATTCAAATCAATAATAAGAATCAAGCCTGGCTGACTGAATGAGATATTCTTATGGCCAAGGACAAAGTCATCTACGAATTCAACAACAATATTCAGTTTACCATTCAAAGTGAGAGTCATACACTAATACATAAACACAATTGTGAAAGAAGATGATATGGTTAGTTATCCAAAAATATTTTTGAATTCACTTGATCTGACAGGATGCCACTGCTTATATTGCAATTAAAAAATAGCATGATAATTATCAAATTATGAAATATCAACCATTCAAAGCTTTGCATGGCTTGCCATTAAAAATATTTTTAAAAAATTAGTAATGTTATAGAAGCAACAATCTTTCTTTCAAAGATGAAGATGTCTTCATTCCTTGCATTCCTGTGATTCTAACAGATATATCATTTTTAAGTTAAGAGACTGCAATTTCCATTTCAATAGGTGTTTGCAATCACTATCTATAAAGCCGAGAGACAATCTCTAGAATTAGGTCCAGATCTAGACACAGATTGCTTCACTCCTTCCATATTCTAGAATCTTCAAACCAGACAATCTCTAATCTACACAGATAATGGGGCAACAAAAAATATTGTATGCCCACAAGCATTGTGAAATTAAACATATTACATATGTATGCTTCCTCTTTTCCATTTAACCAGACTAAACCATAGCAATGCATGGCTGGATACAGCTAGTAAAAAATAAAGAGCAAATAAAAAATAAAAAGAGAGAGAGAGTATCTTAGATTTCCCCCCCCCACCCCATAATGTTTATGTTTGAAGACCAGAATAAACAATAACAAAAATAAATCAGATACCCATTTTGATGCAGATAAAAAAAAAATCTTATCTTATTGAAAATTGCATATTCCAACACCGTGCAAATTTCACTTTATAAAAAATTAATAGATGACCAGCTAGGTGCATCAACAGTATGCAACACTGCTGCAAATTAAGTTCAAAGCATTAAAAATATTCATATTTTTAATAGTAAATACCTGAATTTCACTTTTTAAACTTGCATTAGAATCAGAGCTTTGATTTGGAGACACAAGTGATGGCATATCTAAAGGACTATTGAGAATTTTAGAACCCGTTTCTTGTGGTGAAATAAATGATGTAACATCAGTTTTCGTATGAGGAAAATGAAGAAATCTAAACAAAGGAAAATTTAAAATTGAATACACATATGCATTATAATTTTAGTACAGAACAAAATAAACTTAATAAACATATCCAATTCAATCAACATAAATACATATATATATATAATTGTTCACTCTACATAACTTTGTGCCTTTTTGAAAAGTTCTTACTAAATTGGATACATGATATCAATATTATACGATTTATAATATTGATCAGGGTTGCCACTCAAATCTGTTCCCTCTATATATCTCTATGCATTTCTGAAAAGTTCTTATTAAATTGGAATGTTGAAGGTTTCAACATATAACTGGCACCAATATTATGCAATTTATAATATTGATCAGGGTTGCCACTCAAATCTGGAAAAAAATTCTCTGTTTTTTCCCTGTACATATATTCAAGATATGAGGAAATGCTCGAAAGCACTCATGAGCTAGTTACAATGCAAAATGATTTTATGGAATAAAAAAAAGCAAAGAAAAGAAGCAACAATTTAACATTATTCAAAATAATAATATATTAAAAGAAGGTTTATATTTACAGACAAAAAAAGTAATTTCACTTTATTTATTGTTTAGAATTTAGCAAAACAAAATTTATATATTAAGTGGGGGGTATATTACCTCTCATGCTCTTTAATTGTATGTCACACAAAATTAAGGACTGGGGTGGAATGAAATACAAAGCAATTTTGTTATTATGATACAAATCACTTAATGACAAAAAAAATTATAGAGCAAGATTACTTTTTTTTATTTATCCATTTTCATCAATTTATGTATTTGGGCATCCATTTCTGCAACTTCTGCAGATTTTTCAGTCATTGCTTCATCATCTTATCCTTAAAAAATAAGGTGTGACATTTTTTTATTGCCTAACGTACATTTCTTAGCTATTTCACTTTCAGTGAACATATGTGAAAATGTTTGCGGTATCATTGCATGCATTAAAGCACAAATATGACACAACAAGTTTTACTGTCTATAAGAATTCAGCTTTAAATAAATGTAATTGAACTAAAAAGTTAAAATCAATTTATTTTTGGATATTAAAGTTGACGTTTTCAGACTTGACATATCACCTTTTCCTTCAATCCTTCAGATACGAAGTCTAATATTAATTATGACATTTTTTAACTGACACACAATTTTGTTTCCCTTTTTTGGCATTACTAATAAGTGTCTATTTTCCTATATTACTTAGGCTTATTATTTTCTTACAAAGCAAGCAGTACACAACAAATGAATTTGGTGGAACTTCTCAAACCCATTCAGCAACATCAGGTTTAATTTTTTTTTATCCCTAAAATTCATTTTAAATACGAATTTTGAGCAGTTCATTGTTTAAAAAAATTCTCTAATCTTGTTTTAATAAACTTACAATAAATAATAAACAAATAAATCAATAACTTAAGTATGGCAGACTAAACACCACCATGTTGACTTCTCAGATTGAAATGTTCCTGCCAGAGAAATATATTCTAGTCTTTCATACAGTTACAGAAGTCTTGAGCATACTCATTAGCTGCAATTCGGAAATCTCATAGAAAAAGAACAACTATCGAGCAAATCGAAATGGACTGATCTATACAGAAAAAATGGGGAGAGAATAGAAAAGGGGAGAGTCTCCATATTACACAATTACAAATGCTATTGTTTTGTTTTTGGAAGCTATGACTACAATATTTTATTCTTGCAATATTTAGAGATCGCCATTTTTTAAATGGGGGAAAAAATAACTAAGAAAATTCCCCCTATTTTCCTGGTTTTCCAATAAATTTTCAAATTTTGCTCCATTTCCCCAGTCTTTCCCCAGTCGTGTGTTTTCCCGGTGACGTGACAACCCTGATTAATGTCACATATAACTGACATCCTTACTTCCTTATAAAGCTGCTATTAAAATGACAATATCAATTACATTATTGCAATGAATCAGAAATGCCTATAAAAGTAGTGCATGCACAATACTACTATGATTATTTACTGAAAATAACTTTTTTTAACTGAGGCAGTAAAAATTCACAATCTTCCCAAAATTTACAGAAATATCACAAAATATAAAAATACTATACAAATATATAAAATATTTTAAATGCAGTTGTTTTATTCAACAAAAAACAAAGGAGGCTGCAGAGATAATAATATAAATGGAAATGATAAGCAGATATCAGATTTGATTTTAAAAATATTCATGATTAACTAAAAATAATTCTTTTACATTTCAGGATTGCTGCTCAAATATGGAAAAAAAAAAATCCTTTAATTTCCTCAGTATGTATCAATATAAAAGGAAACACATAAGGAAAATTTATGTGCTATTTACAACAGAATAACAATATCTTCAAAATTTTTATCAGTAAAAAGTGCAAAAGGAAATAAACAACAATTCAATATTGTCTGAAATAATAGTATATTAAATGAATTTTTATATATATATAAAGAATTCTTTTCTTCATTATTGTCTAAAATTTAGCCAGACAAATTCAGGGAGAAATGATATTAGTAACTTGCATATGCAATTAAATCAATTTAGGATTCAGGTGAAATAAAACAAAGAATAACATTCTTGCTATCACGACACAAACCATTTGATTACTTAACAAAAAAATATAACAAAGGTTTTTTTTTTTTTTTTTTGCTTATTTATATATTTGAGCTCAATTTCTGCAACCGATGCACAAACAACAATTACTCTACAAAATTGTTTAGTGTTTGTTGGACACCCTTCTTTTTCCCTCCTAACTTTTTCTCTGCCTTTTCAAATGTTCATACAGGTTTGCCATTCAAATCTGGAAATTCCCAATGTTTTTCCTGCATGTATATGCAGTATAAGAGGAAATGTTTTAATGAGTGGATTTTGAATTTTGAATAAATATGGATTTCAACAAGATATAGTTTTTAAAACATTAAAATTTTTATTCAGTTTCTCAAATAATAAACAAACCTTCAATAAATTCATTTGTGAGTAATTAAATATCACTGCAATGCTTTTGCAAATCGAATACTGCTATTGCAGCCAGAGAAATTTATCCTATTCTGTCATGTAGTTATAGCAGTCTCATTACTGCAAACCAGGAATACCGTAGAAAGAGAACAACTGTCTTTGAAATCAAAATTAGACAAATCTGTACAGATAGAAAAAAAAAGCAAAGCAAGTAGAAAAGGGGTGTTTCTACAATCGCACTGCTAAGTATTTTGTACTATGGCTAAGCTCTTTTATGAAGCCCAGTGGTGTAGTGGTAGTGCTTCGCGCTTCCAACACTCAAATCCAAGATTCGATCCTCGGGCTGGGCAAGGTCGACTCAGTCTTTCATCCCTTCAGTGGGTCAATAAACTGAGGACCAAGCATGCTTTAGAACTAAACACTGGGAGTTCCACACTTGGCCGACCACCTAACCTGGACATATGTCTCGCAAACCAGCGCCCTTGATCAAGAACGCAGATATAGGCATTGTAGGTCTTGGTCCACATGGGCTGTTGTGCCACTGAGTTTAGCTTTAAATAAGATCTTTTATTCTTGCAATGTTCCGTGATAAACATTGTTTAGATAAAAAAAAGAACTAAGCAATTTAAAATTGCTAGTATTTTGCTGGTATTTATAAAAATTTCTATATTTTCCTTCATTTTCTCTATTTTTTTTAAAGAATTTTAGATTCCTTGTATGTTTTCAGTGCTGTAGCAACCATGTTCATAACACCTCACATGTGTTAATTACGTATAACCCATGTGCTATACAAAACTAACACCTCACATATAATGTTAATTTTTTGTAATTTGTCACAAATATGCAAAATGAGATCAACCATTTAATCTCTTTAAGAAAAACTCTTGGAGCTCTTGGATCACTGGATTAAACTCTCCAAAAAGAAGGATCACTATGGTCTTACACATTTTTTACAGATAAACCTAATTTTATTTTAAAAAATCCTATAATTCCTATGAAACAAATAAAGTACTCATATTTTAATTATGTTCATAAAAACCAATAACATACACATGAATATAAATTTACAAATACTATCCTTATGAAATTTTTAAATAGTAAATTAAGCAATAATAATCTATAGATAGTTAAATTCCAATTTAAAATCCAATTTCACTAGTTCTCAATGGAAAGTTCCTATTTAGTTGGGTTTTATAACGAAGGCCAACTAGTTGCAAACTCAGAGCAAGCATCTAAGGGCATATCATAATTATATTCCTTGACATCTTTAGAAAATGAACCTTATGATTTGCTGTTATAACTAAAGTCCTTATCATTTCACTTATTTCAGAAGGTAACATAATCTTAATCATTGCTAACAAAAAGAAGCTAATAACAAAAGAAGCCAACGCATGCATCAGACTTTTTAAAGATTTTTTTTTCACCTAGAAATATTTCACCCTCACTCCCTGCAGCAATCAGCTGAACACATTTTCACATATTCCTCTAACAAACAAAAAAAGCAATTAACGAGAATGTTCGAGTCACTTTAAATGTACATCTACCTTTAAAGAGCCATTTGTTAAATTAATAAATCAATCAAATCCAGAAGTACAGAGCAGAAACATATGCCCAAACATGAAAGACATTTGCATATTGAAGGGAAAAAAACTGCAGTTTCAAGTCATTTAGTAGCATTAAATAGATCATCATCCAATAGATCATTTTGAAGTCACAAATACGCAATGATGGATCTGCACAGTTAACTTGGTCACTTCGTGAAGATGCGACACTGGGCCCTTAAGAGTAGAAAGATTTCATCACATACACGAGACATTGGTTCTGAAGGGTTTAATACACTTCCATAAAAGTTTATGGCAGCATACATAGTTCTTAAATCAATTACAGAATCTATTTTCAGAGTTTTAACACGCATATCCTTGTTAGTACTAAATCCACTATCCATATTGCAATATGTCAATGCAAGAATTATTTTTATAACCACCAAAAAAATCAGAAAAATGTTTGGGCCTCTAAACATTAGAATAGAAATCATCTATATGAATTTCTTTATTAAATGAAACACACTGCGTTTTTTTTAATATTCATTTTTAGTTTTTTTTTCTCAAGAAAATTTCATATTGGATCTTTACATATTCTGAATATACAGAGGGAATATTGCTATGGAATAAAGAAGTTAAAGCCAATCAACCATTTGCTTTTCACATAACATTGCACTGCTTTTCAATAAATACTTTAAATTTCAATTGCACAATATTTAAACAATAGACAGTTTTTACAGTAGTAAAATGTTTTGACATACAAATATTTTTTGCAATATTCTTCATAAATATAAAACATTCTGCTAAAAAATATCCTTCTTTCAGTTTCAACACCTTTATTAGTATTTAAGCAGCTGAAACCACTATTCCAGTATCAATATTTTTCTCAATGGAAATTGGACTGATATACACATAAGAAAAGGGGAATGAATAGAAAAGAGATGAGCACCTGAGGTTTAAAGGCAATGTTTAGTTTTTACAGCTATGACAACATTTTTTTTTTTTTTTTTTTTTTTTTAGTGTTCAAATTTGTTTGTTTTTTTTTTTTTTTTTTTTATGAAAGCCTAAGAAATTAAAAACTCCCAGTTTTCCTGAAAAATTTCAAAATTCTTTGCAATTTCCCTATTTTCTCAGTGTCATGATGATACTGCAAATCCAACTATATACTATATAATCAAAATAAATAACATACCTAGTTTTATTATTTAAAGCTTCTAATTTATCAGAACCAAAAAGTATTTTGGTTCTCTCCATGTAATCCATATGAGTTTTAAACAACTGAAAAAAAAATTATTTTATTAAAAGACAGTATTATATTACATATGATAATTTAAATATTTTATTCTTAAAATTGCAATTTTAAATATTTATGTAAAAAAATTGCAAGCGAGTTTTGTTTCAGTAAAAAGCTAGCAAATGTAACTAATTATTTTATTTTGGTAAAATAATAAAGTGCAAAAACACACATAAATAAGCAGGTACCAAAAATAAAAAGTCAAAACTTAACTAAAACATTTATGTTTTTTAGTGTCTGTGAGCAGAGTTTAAAATATAACAGATTTTTATAATGTATAAAAAGTTATAATATCACATATAAAACCAGTTGTTGATGGCTATGTGGTGTAAAACAACATCAAATATCAAAAGATAAATTATTTTTTAGTCTAAAAATAATTTAATCTGCATAAATAAAAATGAAGGTTTATAATTAGTACATTATAGAATTCAATACAATTTAATAGATTTTTATGAAACATTGTTCATAAAAATATTATGAAGTATAAAAATTTGATTTAGTTTAGTTATATTAATATCTCGTTAAAAAGTAACTCTAGAGTGATTTTGGGATAGAATCATAACTTTGAACCCCAGTCAATGAATATGGACAACACCTCAACAGGCATCTAACATTCCAGCACCACCTTAATGGAAGAAAATTTATCCATGCCATCAGATTTAATGTACATCAGGCCTGACTATACAAAGGACCTTCAGTAGAATCGGATTTCAAGCTTGGAAATTTCTGGCCCTGAAGATGAGATTTTACTACTTGATCACCACAGCCATGAAGCATAGAGAAGATTTTAGCGAAGGTTTTGTAATAATAAATTAAGTAGTCATTCTTTTATAAAATAATTTTTTTTAAATGTCTTCATGCAAAATTTTTATTTGAGTTGTTCTTCCCATTGCAACATAATAATACATATATTTTAAACCATGATAACTATTAACAATAAACTGTTATTTACAATGTTGAATGAAATTTTACATCAATTCTTTAAGATAATTAATCACTATGAGGAAAATTATTACTTAACAAGTCATATCACTTATACTAATTTCTCATTCTTTCTTACTTATACTAATTTTACATAAGGAAGGGGGAGATTGAATATTTCATAACCAATAATAAATAGATCTCATTTTTTTTTTTTTTTTTTTTTTTACATCTGTTATGAATATGAGCATGAAACTATATGAATACAAACTTTTATCCAATGTGAAAAAGAAGTCAGAAATATCCTTTATTGGCAGAAAAAAATTTAGTTTCTTCTTCTTCTTTTAGAACTTAGAAAACTGAAAGTTTGTTAAATAACAAAATTACTGTTCAGCAGTTTTTAAAATAATTTGGTCTAATTAATATTTCTATTTTAAAAGTTAAAAAAAAACATTTTAGAAGATAAAAGGAGTTTGTATAGTAAAATAATTCAGATAAAAGTATTTTTTACATTAAAAATAACACATATGAAAGTTTCTCTATCCAAGCACCATTGACTATATCAATTAATTATTTATATAAAAAAACAAAAACAATGAAATACATTAGATTTATTACAAAAAAATTCACAACTAAGAATAATGAATATAGGAAGCTAATATATATATATATATATATATGTGTGTGTATCTTACATCTGTGTAACGCTCATGAAGAGTAGAATATTCTTTACGTGTTTCTGCATCTTTTTCTTCTAAACGAGCAGCTACAGGATGAAAGTTTGATCAGAAACATGAAAATATAAAATGAAATCACGTGAAATATTAAAACAAAAATTCTTCACTAACTATTATCATTAGTTTAACATATTTATAGTTAATAAGGAATAGTACATTAAATTATTTAGAATATACCTTATATAATTAAATTGAATAACTGCATAAAATAAATACATGTATGAAAGCATAATTTTAAATAATATCATAAATTAAATCTTAAGCATCTTCTTTTTAATAAAATACATATAGTAGATTGTCTTTTACAGACATTATTAAAAGTAAAGAGAAACTGGTTTAATAAAATATATAAATATCAAAAAGAATATTTCTATTTTCAATAGAAAATTCAAATAATTATCAAATATACATGAGAAACATTTTATATTTAAATCAAGCAATAAGAAATAAGATTCCATCTGATATGACACATATAATTCTTATCTCATCTAAAAAAATATAGCACTGACTTGTCTCATTGGTCTAAAATTTCAATGGAGTAAACAGAAAAATATAATATCTCATTTTCAAATAATCATATTATTTAACAATTAATGAAACAACAATCCAATTTTGACACTGAAACTTCTCTTTCTAATAATACTAATCCCGAGTAACAAAAGTTTTTAAAAACACAGATATACAGTGGCTCAAACAATTGCGAGTACATCTTACTTTTACTTGATAAACCTGACTTTTAATATAAATAACACATTACCAAGAAGTACAAACATTATTTTATTTTTACACATAACAAATGGTTTACTTTAAAGTTAAAATAAAGAAAAATCAACGAGAAACCTGTAAACTGAAAAGTTTCAGAAGCATTCTAAATATATATGCAGATTTTTGCCTCAAAAAATTGAGAATACACCAGCAAAATTTTTGTAATATCTCGCAAGGAAAAAAGTATCAATATTTAATTGCATGTCTTTTGGCTTTTATAACGGCCTTTAAACGTCCTTGTACAGATTGGAACAACTTTTGGTGGTATCTGAAGATATTTTTCTTCTTGAAAACTTGTTTCAAATAGGTTTTGTTTCTAATTTTGTGTTTCTGAATCACTATTTCAAGTGTGGTTCACAGATATTCAATGACATTGATGTCAGGGCACTATGGTGGTATATGTAAATGCTGTTTACGATGAAAAAGACGCCACATTTTGACGTTGCATGTGTTCTGTTTGGGGTCGTTGTCCTGCTGGAAAGTAAATTTTCACGTAAACCCAACTTTTAGCACTTTCCTTTAGATTACAGAGACCGTATAGTTCATCCAACTTGCTGCAGGAATTTCTCAAATCATAGGCAGAAGTGTAAGTGCTGAAATTGTGCTAAATGTTATTAGACAAGCTGGATATAAAAATCGAATTGCTAGAGAGAAACCGTTCATCAGGTTGCAAATTCAGAAAAAGCTTTTAAAATATACAAAAACTCATCAATTGAAGACTAATAACTTTTGCGAGAAAGTTGTATTTAGTGATGAAAAAAAATTCAACATTTTTGGCAAGGACACCTGTTACACCATATGGGGAAAGCCTAATACTATTTTGGATCCAAAAAATTTACACCCTACAGTTAAACATGCTGGTGACTACATCATGCTTTGGGGTAAAAAATGTGGGCCATGCAATGTCAAAATGTGGTGTCTTATTCATTGTAAACAGCATTTACACACAGTACCCCGGCATCAATGCCATTGAATATCTGTGGGCCATACTCAAAATAGTGGTTAAAAAATTGAAAATTAGAAACAAAACCCATTTAAAACAAGTTTGCAAGAAGAATGGGATAAAATATCTTCAGATACCACCAAAGATTGGTTGAATCGGTACCGGGACATTTAAAGGCCCTTATAAAAGTCGAAAGACATGCAATTAAATATTGACACTTTTTTTCTTTGCGAGATATTACAAAAATTTCACTGGTGTATTCTCAATTTTTTGAGGCAAAAACTGTGCATGTTTATTTAAAATGCTTCTGAAATTTTTCAGCTTAGAGGTTTTTGTTAATTTTTCTTTATTTTTACTTTAAATTAAACCTTTTGTTATGTGTAAAAATAAAAACATGTTTGCACTTCTGGGTAATGTGTTATTTATATTGAAAGTCAGATTTATTAAAAGTAAGGTGTACTCTCAATTGTTTCAGCCACTGTATATATATATATATATATATATATACACACACACAAAACCCATAAAATGGATTAATTTTATGCAATAGAAAATGCAGTAGGGAGTGCATTTATATGTACAGCAATAATCAATAACATGAACAGTAATTTAAATACAGAACTAAATAACAAATTGATACATTATGTTTCAAAATTTTTTTAAGTGTTATTAAGACTAAAAAACTCTTTTAATCCATAAAAATACACAGGATTACAAAAAAATATACAAGAAAAGTAGAATGTAAGCAAGAATGGAATTTTTAACTAATGTATTTCAATTAACAGCTTAAAAAAAGAATCACTACTGACCATGATCTGATGCGTTTTTTGCTTTCAGCTCCAACATACGAACAAGGGATTCTAAACTTTCAACTTTCTCTGACAAATTCTTACGATCATCATCAGTGGAATATTCGATTTCAATCAATTTCTACAAGAATCAAGAAATGCATGCATTTGGTATTACATTAATTTTTTAATGAATAAATACATTGCCTTGAAGGTATTTACTTAAATTTCTAAATAAGAAAATAAAATTGATTTTGTAAGTCTTACTTGTTCAGCTGCCTTGCGAAGCTGTCTTTCTCTTTCATACTGAGTGGCAAGTTGTTCATTATCTTCTCTCAAAAGCTCCAATTCTACCTCATGTTCTTGATTATCCATTACAGCAGAATCTAAGCTTTCAAGAACATTGACGACAAGGGGCATTAACTCTTTCACGACGTCTTCATCGTATTTTTCCATCATACGTTCTAATTCTTGATAAATATTAGCAGCCAAACTCTGGACTTTTTCGGACATAACATGACTGTCGTCCGAATTCGTCCCATAAATAGTTTCTTGCATTGGGGACTCCATAGTAGAATTTATTTATTACACTCTGGCACAAAACATATTGATATTATTACAAAAAACAGGTATTTTTTTCATTACACTTTTTGAAACTAATAGCATATAAAAATAATGCATCTATTTGGAAGATCTCTAAAGGAGTAGGTTATACACATCATATTCTTAAAGGTTTTAAGAAAGAAACTAAACAGTCACTAGTTCTTTTTTTCATTTAAAAATTTGTAAACAAATAACACAAAACTTTTACGCTTCACAAACCTTGATACGATCACAACTCTTACGATTACGATAAGATGATAATAAGAAATGTCATTTTTTTTTTTCTTCATAAACAAGATTAATATGAAATCACAAAAAATTGAGCTCTAAATTCAATATTTTCCACTAATTCAAACATAAAATTTTGATTAATTTTCCGTGTGATTAATTTTAAGAAACTTTCTTATAATTCCATGAACAATTAAAACGATGAAAATTTTCCTCACTTTTTCTTGGTGAGATGTGTTTTGATGGCAACATTGTAATTGTGTTTCGTTTTTTTTTTTTTCTTCCCAAGTTGCTGTGATCGAATTGTAGTGTTTATATACTTTGAAAATAATGAAATGACAGTCTTGAAATTAATTTCCATGTAGATATTTTATACACCCATTGTTGTTTATATTAATGAAAAGACTTTGTGGTAGTTCTTAATTTATGGTGGCCGGTGGATCATGGCAAATATAGCAGTCCAGCGAATCAAACGGGAATTTAAAGAAGTAGTAAAGAGTGAAGAGGTAATATTGCTTACAAAGACAGTTTCATCTAATTTTAAGAAAAACTACTATCAAATTTTTCCGAAAGACATTTCGATGATGTTCGTTGTATGGCAAATTATTATTTTATATTATTTAATTTGAAACTTATATTCGAAATAGTAGGAAAACCTTGACTTGATTTATGGATATGATTTTTTTGACATTTATGCGGCAAATAAAAATAAAATTTAATGTTTTGAGTTATTTATTGCCCACTTTATTTAGTATATTTATTTACAGGCAGCTAAATGTGCAATAAGCGTGGAAATTATAAATGACACTTACACGGAATTAAGGGGAGAAATTGCAGGACCACCGGACACACCATATGAAGGAGGAAATTTTGTTTTAGAAATCAAAGTACCAGAAACTTATCCATTTAATCCACCTAAGGTATCTATTACATTTTTAGTGTATTTGTTATATTGATTCATTCTGGGCTATCTTAATAATTTAAACTTTGATTATTATATTCAATAAACTAATAAAAATTTATAAAATAATTTTTGTTTATCATTTAATTTTTTAGTTTCAATGATTCTCTATTTAAAACATAATTATAATATGCATTAATTTTTTCAAAAAGCAATTTTTGAAATCATCTTCTAAGTTTGATATAGTAAATAAGTAATTTTTTGCAAAAGACTTTTGAGATTTTAATAGGCCCTATAATAACAAAAATGCTGAATATTTCTAAGAAAAGAAGCTTTGTGATACATTAAGGTAAACAGTCTTACCTGAGTGTAATCCTGTTGGTAAAAAATCTGATATTATTATAATAGCTAAAAAATATTCAGTGTAGTAGTTTTACCATAAAATTGTATATATATATATATATATATATATATATATATATATATATATATATATATATATATATATATATATATATAATGTTTTACTATTCCTATGTTATTCATTCTTATTTTCATGATTTTAAATTGAACATTTGTTATATTTGAAATGCCTATAAGATAGAATATTTAAACAAATGTCATTTTTACCAGCCATCTTAGTTATATTTATTGCTTTAATTAACTTATGTTGATAAATTCTGTTGTAAAACAAGATTTTCATTTTTTAATATACATTTCCAAATTTATTAATGTAATATTTTTTTTCATTGTGTGATAACTATATTTTCCAAAATGTTTTTTTTTTTTTTTTTTGGAACAACCATGTGTGACATTGAGTTGAATTACTGTTTTCTGCTATTTTCAAGGTCTGATGCATTAGATTCTGATAGTAATTACAATACATTGCAAATATCATGATGATGCACATGCCTTACTATAACAGATTTACTTGTCTATTCTCCATGCTTTTTAATTTTTGTTAATCAGGAATAAAAGAAAATATATCTCAATTTTTTCTGAATTTCAATTTATTTTACAATGGCAGGCATCATTTTTACACTGCAATAAAGGCACAATGTGCACCAGAAGACAAGAGTGAAAGTGACAGAATTTTTCCCGTTAGTTTGGTGCACTTTGAAGTGCTGATAGACACTTCAGACATGCAGTGACTATTGTAAATGAATCTTCTTTGACACGTGGTGACTATGACAAAGGAATCTTAGGTATCTTTGAAAATGACGCATAGGTGTTATGGATTTTTATCTCTTCTCCCACAGTGTAATGAACAATGAAGCCAGCAATTTTTTTAGTGTGTGTTAGAAATTTTTTAAAAAATGGGATTTGAATTGGGAAATAAAGAAACATTTTAGAATGAAGTAAACATGAGCCAATTTGAGATTTTAATTAGACAATTAATTAGAATTTAAAGTAAATTGAGAATATATTTACTACATCTAAGAATATGCATATTCATAGATATAGTAGTGAGCATTGGAAATGCAACATTCCTTTGTAGATGTAGCATAAAAAATTAAAATTGTACAAGTTTGATTTCTTTGTAATTGAAATACATGAGTTTTTCCTTCTTTTTACTATTACATCAGTTTTGTGTATATAATGTGATAGAATTTAAAATGGTATGTTATTATTGGCCCTTACATTACATATTGTATTAGGACTAACTTTAGGGACTTATAACTAACTTAGGACTTTATAAATTAAAAACATTTTTTTTGGTAATATTTTCTAAATTTCAATTTGTGTCACTGCTTTTCTTCAAAACTGCTATTAAAAAAATGTTCAAACAGCATAGTTAATGACCCTGTTATTGAACATATGGGCATTCCTCTTATTCATATGAAAACAATTGCTTTTGTTACAGTATGTGTGCAATAGAAGGATATTTGGACAAAAGCAAAATACAATCCTTTGAAAAGTTCCCCCTTGTGAACAGAAGCATAATATTTGGAAAGGAACATAGTTTTTCCTTATGTTTCAACTGAAGACTAAAAGGATGTAAAATTGAATTACCTTAGATGATTGATGGATTTAAATATTGAGAATTAAATATATTTGTTATTAATTTTTAAAAAAGATGAAACTAGAGCTTATATGCTATCTGTTCCTGATTTTAGATGTAAAATTTTCCTTCTGTTCTTAATATTCTTATGTAATTTATATAAAAGTTAAAAAAAATTATAATTTATACCAGGATTTTATTTATATTTATATTGAAATATTAATAACATCATAATAATTATGTATGAGACTAAGAATTAAAATATGAAACCCTTATTTATAAACTATTCCTCTTTACATATAAATTTGCATTTGCAATGCTGGTGATTTTTTTAATGTTTTTTTTAAAAAAAAAAAGAGTTGAAAATTATTGTTGTGCATATCTGGGTATTCTGAACTTCTACTAAGGTAAAGTTTCAATTTTTTTAAGGCAATATGTTTTATTAAGAGATTAGTACCAACCAATTAAAAATTTTGTATTTGTTCAAAGAAATTTTTAATTTGATCCCTAATAATCTTTTTCTTCCTAAAATGTATTTATTTCTTAATTAAATAATTTGTATTATGTTTTAATTTTGTATGTGAGAGAAGTTCAGGTTCGCTCAACTATAAAAAATCTATTTATAATTTGTAGAGATGTCATTTAAGAAATTCAGAACTATTAAATTAAAAAATCAGTCATATAATTGAGAAGGAATTTAGAAACATAAACTCCAGAAAAAGCTATATAATTAACTCTGAAATGCACATATTCACTGAGTAGATTTTTGAATATTATATTACAGTGCATATTAATTCATGTAATATTATAACAATTTCTAAATGAGTATAATCCAGACAATACATGGGAATAATCAAAATTTTAAATATATAGATATTTAATAAGTATGATAAAATAAGCCATTAATGCATTTTAAAAATTTGTATTCTCTATTTATTCTTGAATTAGAAATTTTTAGAAATGAATTTTATTTTTAGGTTCGGTTTGTCACAAAAATTTGGCATCCAAATATTAGTTCTGTTACTGGTGCAATATGTTTAGATATATTAAAAGATCAGTGGTGAGTATCATTTTAATATAATGAATTATTTGCATTCAAATATTTTGTAATTTATATGAATATATTTTGATGTAGAAATACCTTTCTACTTTAAAAATTGAAATGCATACATTTATTTGGTGCTTCCGTATTTATTTTATCAATAATTGCATGGCATGATTTTAAGGAACATAACTAAGGAGACGAAGGTATGGGTTTGCTTTTAAGTAATTTGATGTGCATTTTGTTAAGGAATTGCTTGTTGTAATCAAATAGACTTCGTGGCATTTTTTTTTATATAAAACACAAAATACATTTCTTTTGAGAATCCTTCTCCTCCCACCCACTCCATATATTAGAGCTTATTAATTAGACTTTTGCCTGATATCTTTTAAGATTGATTTGGCTGATAGAAGACGAATAATTAATCCATGAATTTAATTAAATATGTTAGACTTATTGGAATAAAAACCATCACTTAATAAATTAAAAAGTATGATTTTATTTCAAATTTTATCTATTTGTTTTAAAATATATTAATGTATTTAAAAAGTGTCTTGATACATTTTATTCAGTCTTTCTATTGTAAGTATTTTTAACAACTGTGTATGAAATTACGGAAGACATATATTTTATACGCTATTTTACTAAATGGATTTAAAATTGCTATAAGTTTTGTATGAATTTGTAATTTTTTTTTTTGACTTCTGGATTATGTCAGTTTTATTATTTGTTAAAATCTGAATATTTACCAGAGATCGCATGCCCCCATGGTAAGGTCTCGGCCTCAGAACCGGAAGGCTTAAGGTTCAAAACCTGATTCCGCTAAAAAACCGTCATGTAGGTGGATCTGGTGCACATTAAATCTGTCAGAGTCAAATGTCCTCCCACTAGTGTAGTGCGGAAGCTTGGAGAGGGGTCTGCCACTTAGGTGTTGTCCTTGTCATCTGACTGCAGTTCAAAATTATAAGTTTCATCCCTAAATAGCCTTGGTGTTGCTTTAAAACGGGACGTTAATATAATTAAACTAAACTAAACTGAATATTTACCAAGATTGTTATTTTATTGCAAATTGTTTCTTTTTAATTTAAAATTTCCATTTATTATCTTTTTAAAAGATGATTTGCTATCTTATTATAGAATTATCATATCTATGATGGGTACAGCGGATTCCATTAATTGAGAAGGAATTTAGCTTTATGAATTACATTAAGAACAAAATTTGCAAGAGGGGGAACCTTTTTTAGAGTGTAGGATATTAAAGATTTTACCAAGGTTAGCTTCACTTTCTCTCTATTTAAAAATATATATATATTATTTCGGTTTTTGTAGCAGAAATTTATTGAATTTATTTCTACAAATCTAATCAAAAAACATATGAGGCTGTAGACTTATCATAATATAATAATAAATTTTATAAGCATAAGTCATTTGATAAGGTTAACATGCTGGATATTTTATATATATATAGGGTGATTATAATTAAAGTTACAATTTCAAAAATTGATAATTTTAAAACTGCTGGTCAGAATGACTTGATATTTTAGCAGAACAATCATGAGGCAATGGAATTTTGTTTGGCAAAGGGGGGGAAAAGTTCCAAAATGTGCCAATAGATGGCACTGTCTGGGTTCACATTGTCTGGAGATATGCAAATTACTTATATGTGATATGTGCACAGCAGACATAGCTGCCATAAAAATGCAAAGCACAGCTCTTTGCCTTAATGCTTCATCATGACTCTAACTAGGAAGGATCACACTCTACTCTTCAAGCTTTTTTATAAGAACAATGACTGTGCACTTACAGTTTTTGAATGAATTTTACATGAAGTTTCAGACTTTAAAATCCGTAAAATCGGGTCCAATAACCACAAATAGTCTACAAAAATTATTTCTAAATTCGAAGAGACTGGTTTATTTAAAGTGGCACGGGGTAAAGGAAGGAAACCAGTTTTGATTGCAGCAGTGGAAGATGTGGCTACAGCATTACAAGAGCAAACCAATAGTGATGCTGGAATCAGCAGTGCATGGGGAGTTGGCCGAATGCTAGATATGAGGATCAGTACGATGCGTAAATTCCTACAGAACATGTTGCGCTTTTATCCATACACAATAACTCATGTGTAGCTGATGCTATTTATAACTTACAATAGCTATAAATAATGATATCACAATATATTGATTTGTTTTGGACAGTATATTGCGATGATAAAGTTCTCTCATTGCCCAGCCCTAGTTGTGATAGTATGTCAGTATCATATATATACATGAAATAATTCTATTTATACTCTAAAAGTAATTTTCTAACTACTCAAAATCACTATAATACATGTACTTTTTTTATTAAAATATGCTTTATATAATTAAATTCATTTCTTATAGGAAATGATTCATATTAATATTTGTCTTATTAACTGTTTAGGGCTGCAGCAATGACATTGCGGACAGTTCTTCTTTCATTACAAGCATTATTAGCTGCTGCTGAACCAGATGATCCTCAAGATGCTGTTGTTGCCAAACAGTATAAAGAAGATCCAGAAATGTTTAAACTTACTGCCAGACACTGGGCTCAAGCTTATGCAGGAGGTTATTTTTTCTTTTTTACCTTTACCTCTTTAAAAAAGCTGTTATTGCTTAATTTCACTTTGCTGCATTTTGAATACTTCTGCTTTATATATTAGTTGAAGTAAGATATATAAATGTAATATGAACAAGAGTAAGCAAGCATCCTATTATTAAAGTAATTTGTATTTGAAATTTCAAAAAATCAAATCAAATTATATAGCTTTAGTTTTAATTTGTAAAAAAAAGAAAAAAAAAGATTAGATATTATTTAAGTTTAGAAGAAAAAAAATCTATTTGCTAACTATTTATCTTTGTTTTCAGCTCCAAAAACTCATTCTGATTTTGATGAAAAGATAAGGAGATTGGTTGATATGGGTGTTGATGAGGTAAATAAATGTTAATTTGTGGTAGTTTTCTTTTTATTTAACATTATTACAAGCGTTATATTTAACTTGAAACAATAAATCCTATTGTTCTATTTACATCTTACTATTGTAAATACAAATATTGTCTACATTTTAATTATTAGAAGATGTTTTTAAACAATGAAAATAGACTTTTCAAAGAATTTTTTTTTTTTTAATGAGAAGCATAAGAAATATGAGTTATGAAGAATGAATTTTACCCTTTTACTTTTTGATTGCAATAAATAAAATAAAATCATATTTTTTAGTTTATTAAATTTTTTGTATTGTAAATTTTAATCTTATCATTTTATTATCAAGTTTGAAGATTCTAAATTTGTTTACATAAGAATTCAATTGTTTGTGTATTCTTTATAAAATGCATTGTTGGTTCTTAGTAGAATAATTATCTGCCATTTTATATGTGTATAGTTAGATTTGATTTAGTTGCAAATTTTCAATTTATTCAAAGAATTCATTTTCTTGATTGATTATATTTTGTATATTATGAAATTAAATTATGCTTTATTATTACTGTTTTATAACAGTTTGTTTTTACCATGGTAATTCATTATATATTTTTAGTTTATACCCTCATATCTACTATGAATTGGTTATTATCTTTCTTTATCTTTCATATTTTAAAGATATAAGAAAGTAAAATTCTTTGAATTTGAATTCAATGGTGTTTTTATTTCTTTATGTATTATATTTTAAGAAGAGTTTGCATTTACAGCACAAAGCACGTGTGGCCTTATCTTCTTGTTCCTGGAACCTGGAGAAGGCAACTGAAACACTCTTCAGTTAAAACACCATCCAGTTTATTACAGAAAGTGATGCTTCAGCACTTTTCAACATCTTTTTTTTGTTGTTGTTGGAATAAAAAAGAATCTTTTCAAATTTAGATGTTATGACATCCTACGCACTATAAGAAAGAAATGCTCGATTTGAAAATTTATGAAACTATAGAATGGAATTTTATTCAAAATTTTGAAACAAAGACTTATAGGTACAATTGTTCATTAGACTTGTGAAATTTGACTCTTTTACTTTGAATGCAAATTGATTTTCCTTTCATATTTATGATAAATGGATAATCTGATTCATTATTTGCTTGAAGTGCATTTTAATTTAAAAGGGTAAAGAAATTTTCATTAATTAAAATTTTATAACACTGAGACTTGTAGAATTTGGAAATATAATATAAATAAAACATAAAACTTTTCTTATGTGAGAATTTTATTTTCTGTTTATATTATATATTTGTTGTAAATTTCACTTTTGCTAATAAATATAGTATTGTTTCAGGCTCTCACCTCTAATTGTACAAAATTATTTTTTCCTTATGATGATTAAATGTTGATTGTTGATTATTGTTGAATTCTTTTTTGTGGTTTCTGGAAAAATTTTTTAAAAAACTGTTACATTCATAAAATTTTTATTTTGCATAATTCTTTGATATAAATGTAAAATGCCTAATCTTCTTTCTTTTCTCATTTTGAATTAACAATTATCATATCCTCATGTTGATGAATTGACTTAATAATACTAAGAAAATTTTCATGTTTATTTTTTTGAATATTTTTCTGGCTCAAATTTTTCAAATCCATTTAGTATAATCAGATATATGTCTTAAAAACTATTATTTACTCAAATTGTCCAAACAAACTGCTACATTAGATGTAATTATATAATAATCAGAACTTAAGTTGTATATGAAATTAATATAGTAAATGATTTATTTGTCTTGTGAAAACTTTTTTTTT
>JAPMOR010119863.1:0-13560 GCA_026543865.1 Argiope aurantia
AGATATCAAATATAAATTGGCACTCTCTCAGTATTTTTCCTACTACCTGGTTTTTTTTAATAAAAAACACACAAAAATTCACTTTAAAATAATCCAGCACTTCATTTTATTTCAGAACACCCCCTTTTGGAATGTTTTACTTTTAAAAATTCAACAGTTTGTTTAGAGGTAACAGCTTATTTCAATTAATCTATGAATTATACTCGCTGTTTGAATTATAATTAAATTTTTAGTTTAAAATTCGTTGATGCAATCTTTTTGAAGAAATTTATCCATTAGACAAGATCGAAACGTTTTTAAAGCAGAACATTAAAACCATTTCATGATTTTTATTTAATTTCATTCGTTTCATGTTTGCAAATTTTCTGCAATCAAAATTTTGAATAAACTGTAATCCGTTAGAAGTTTATTTTCCTAATATTTCAGATATTCTGAATGCTGTACAGCCTTCCATTCTGGATAAAAAATGGTTATATGTTAAGAATTTTACCGTCTTTTAAAAAAAGTAGTTTAGTAAAATTTATTTTCAATGCTAGTGGCTTGACCTGTTAGTGTAACTGAAAAAGAGACAATGTCTGTATTTTATTAAAATTGCAGACATTAAATAGAAATTAAAGATCAGATCTTAGAATATAATTTTAAAAATAACATAAACTGTTTGTTTGTTTTTTTAAAAATAAAAATATGTTTTTAAAAACTGACTACATTTTTTTTTATTTTTAGAATAAATATTAACAGTAATTGGTTTTAAAAATGTGTGTAATGAGTATTATTTTATTCATAGCTATTCAATTAAAACCATTTTATCTCTTCAGAAAAAAAAACGAAGATTTATTCATTCTATTAATCATCTAGAATTTAAAAGTTTGGAAAAATTCTTTTAAATCTGCTGTTTCACCCATTCATTTTCATCCTATGAAATACGCCCCGATATATTTTAAATTCTTTTGGACTTTATCTCTTTCTCAAACGCTAAGAAATTACCCCCCCCCCCCTCGAGTTCAAAAATATCGAGTTGGCTCACTTCTCTTAACACGAAAGATAAATATTTAAATGCGTCTTTTTACGGCAGACGAAAATGAAAACTATTTTAGATTTCAAAGTGTTTATTTATATTGTCGCCTCTTTCGCGCTTTTAAAGAAAATTTTATTGTCGCTCAAAGTCAGAGAAAGAATATTAAAATTAATTTCTAATGGGAACTGAAATTTTATCTGCCTTTCTGAAAGCAGAATATTTCTGAATTTAGTTACATTTAAATTTATTAATAAAAATATGGCAAAATCTCTGATGTGACGAAATATTCGGAATAAATTAAAATGAATAAATTTTATCATGTCAACGAAGTCATTTTGAGTAGTTCATTTTTTTAGTTGTTTTTATCAATTTCCAGAAAGCTGTAATTTGTCTTTGTAATATTTACTAAATATTTAAGTAAATGACTCCATATCTGTCAATTTAGACAACTTTAATTTAAAGTGGAAATGATGAAATTGCAAATAATATAAAGATATTTTTAACTAAACCAAGTGTTTTATTTTATTTATCATCTTTATTGTTATTTATTTATTATTATTATTACTGAATATGAGTATTGCAAACAAAATCGCTCGGTATTTAAGTCTTATGTGAACTACAAAATATTTTTCATAATTTATGTACTATCTAATACAATAATTCAACAAAAATTTCTCAGATTCAGCATAAAATTCAGTTTTTAGTTTTGCTTTCAAAAGGATTGATATAAAATCAATAATAATATTTTGTTCCTGCCTATAAATATATTTCAAAAATTATGAAGTCTAAATTTAATGCAGTAAGCTATCATATTCTGAGAAATATTCTGGACACACCAAATTTTAAATAAATGAATGAATGTTTCTGTTTTCCACGATCAACTAAGACTTGTGTATGAAGTTTTGAATGTTAAAAATTTAGAAAAGCTGAACATTTTCATAATCTTAGTCCAATTAATCTTGAGAAACCTGCGCGCTGATTGGCGTATTTTCTTTGAAACGATCGATGGAAAATCTAAAATTATCCTTTTTTTATTGAATAGTGATATTCAAATTTTCATAAATCAGTCAGTTTAAGTGATTGATTTGGTTGCTTGGAAATTAACTCTTTTTATTTAAAATATTAATGTTTCAAGAACATTTTGTTATTCGTAATTTCCACAGCAGAAGCTTAATGTAAAATAAAAAATTCGTTATTTATTAGAGCATTTATTAAATTTACATAAAATATAATCATTTTCCATTTAGATCATTTTAGCAGATCTGTGACTTACTAAAGGTTTACAAATCAGCTATGTGGCCCTGATTTGAATGGATATCCTGTCCATATTAAACAAAACTTGCCTTAAAATAAAACTGATTGATTGGATTAATAATATAGAGAGTGTAAAAGACCATAAAATAATTTTTCTTGAATTTATTTTTTGGAAAAAATAATATTTCATATTTGTTTCCTTTCCAACAGACACGTGCCGAAAATTGTATTTTTGCAGATTTCCTTTCCAAAAAGATTTAATTTATTTTTAGTTGGAGCTTTAATCAATGTGATGGCAACACTTTGAAAAAAGCTAATTTTTCCCCATGAATACGGAACGTGCTCGTGCAGCTTAAATTTTATTTTTATTTTGTACGAAAAAAAATTTTGAAAAATATATTTAAAATATTTATTTAAAAATTCATTAAAAATAGAAATTTAATTTTAAGATTAAAACATTAATATCCTTTAAAAGATAAATTTTTTACCTTTAACTTCATGTAAAAATCTTTTTTGTGCGGTAATATTATCGGAAGTTATAGCAGAAACACGTCAAAATTTCGTTTAATTTTTAAATAAATAACATTCTAGTTAAAAATTCGAAAAAATAACCCCCAGGTGCACATTCCCGGCCTCCAAGGTATACACGTGCCAAATTTGGTAGCTGTAGTTTGAATGGTCTGGCCTGTAGAGCGCCTGCACACACACACACACACACACACACACACACACACATTGAGCTTCATTATAAGTATAGATATAGATATCAGTCTTCGTAATTTTTTCCATTTCTCTTAGGAATCCCATTTTTCCTCCTTGCTGTGAAAAGGAAGTAAAGATTCTGCGAGAAATCTTTTATATTGTGTAAACAATTTCAATATTTTTAACACAATTGCTATTTTAAACGATTCAAATTATACATTTATAAAATCAATGTATACATCGAAATCTTCAAATACTTTTAAAAACGTAATAAATAGGATGAAACAATGCACATATCTCAATTAAAAATACCTTTCCTAACAATCCAAACGCTTTTAAACGAAGAGTAAATCAATGGTTTTAAAAAAGTTCGCGTGGGAACTTGTAGTTAACACCAGTTTTTTATGGGAAAAAGTAACACAATCCTGGTAAAAGTTTAAACAAACTCCCACAAATCAGTCTGAAAATTCTTCACTTCAACTTATAAAGACGTTGATTATAAAGTTTCAATTGCGATCGAACTTTATAATAATTTATTAAGATTATAAAGTTGATAATAAAGATATAAAGATTTTTAAATGATTATAAATATTATAAAGTTTTAAAAGGAGTCGCAACTGTCATCGATATTATCCGTAATCATTATATCGAATTGCGCTTCAAATATTCAGACGTTTTATTCAATTCTGTTTAATATGGCAATAAGATTATTTTACTGAATGGCAACAAGAGCGGTTTTAAGAATTTTTGTCTCAATGAAATTCTGATTAATCAACAGAAACTGGATATTAAATAAGCATTCTCTTTTTTTTTCGATTGATCCAATTAAATATATTTTAATTTAATGAATAGAGAATTTCTTACAAGCAGTTTCCTTTAACCTAGAAAAAAATAATGCTTACTGTTTTAGGTTGTAAAATAGAACATATTTACGTTTAATTGGAGTTTCCGAAAGCAATATTTCAATCATTACAGTTTTGGCAAAGCTTTATTAGATTGATGTCTCGTTTTCATAATAATTTAATTTGTCAGTCACATTTTTCGTGTGTGATAATTGTTGCATTAATTTACTACAGAAACCATATTTAGTCATCAATCCGACTTTATTTCACTAAAGAAACAATAATTTAAATTTACATTTGCATAATAATCT
The DNA here is from genome assembly GCA_026543865.1 of Argiope aurantia. NCBI lineage: Eukaryota > Metazoa > Arthropoda > Arachnida > Araneae > Araneidae > Argiope > Argiope aurantia. The sequence continues at coordinate 4,125 of JAPMOR010119863.1, forward strand.
GAAAGCATTCTGATTTGTTAACTACATAAAGAAGTATCGGATTTCGCCCAGTTGTTGACGCTGAGAAATACGTTAATATTTCACTTTTCTATATCTCCAGCGGAAAAATCAAACCAAAAGTCTGATACAAAAGTCCATCAAAATGATCTTCAAAACAATATTTAGAATCTGAAACTATAAAATATGCCACTTAGTAACTAATTCAGTAGTAGGACATCTATACGAAAATGTTTTTTAAATTATATTTAGAACTTAAATTAATTAAAATTTAACCAATATTTAGAGTTTTCATCCATATCCGAGGCATTTATTATTCCACAGACACTATTTTGCTATTTTAAAATTTAAAAAAATAATAATAAGATAATCTGGAATTCCATAGATATTGAGAAATTTGCCTAAATATGCATTTTGAACTTTATATGCTCAAAATGCATAACAAATTCCCTTCACTCTATTAAAAACTTAAATATAAAAGAAGATTCCAAGAAAAAAACCACGAGCTTGCTTATTTAATAAGAGGAAGCATTTTTATGTATCGGAGATAATTTTCAAGACAAAAAAAATCAGTTTTTACAAAATTCCACAGTGATCATTACTTTTATAGATAAATTATTTCACTTGCAGATATTGATAACGTCTCTAAATTCTAAATCAGTACGAGACAAATTGCCTGAAACACCCAGCGGATAAAAGCATCGCATCTCCCCACATCTCCTCCCCATGTTGAAACTTTCAGACATTCGGCTAGGGTAGCGAATTTAAAATACGCTATTTAGATTTTATCAATAAACAGGTGAAAGTAATCAGCATTTCTCTACGTACGTGTAAAGAATATCTGCTAAGCCTCAAAATTACAGAATTTAGATAAATCTTACATTTTCCCAGTAAAAGGAAGACGAATCCTTCCGACTTTCTGCATTAGGCCAAAAGGGCACTTGAAATTTTGCATTGACAACAAGAAAAGAAGGCATACACATTGACAATCGATGATGAGTGGACCTACCGATTCCGTTGGAGTCATCGATATCACGAGAGTCACTTCCTGGGGAAAGAAGGTTGTAGTAAAACCGATTTCCTCGTGGGAAAAGTTCCGCTTTCCTGAGAATTCGCTTTATTTATAGTTTTTTTTCCCTGTACATTGCGAAGTTGGCAGTTTTCTTTCTTCTTTATCTATACTTATATAAAGCTCAATGTGTGTGTGTGTGTGTGTGTGTGTGTTGGCGCTCTACAGGCCAGACCATTCGACCTACAGCTACCAAATTTGGCACCTGCATACCTTGGAGGTCGGGAATGTGCACCTGGGGGTTATTTTTTTTTAATTTTTAATTAGAATTTTAATTATTAATTAAAAAGTAACTTTTCCGCCAAAAAATCTTTTTATTTCCCCATCGACAAATGAGTAAGGCTTTAGTTTTTTTTTTCCCCATTTCATTTTTTTTTCTATATAAAATTAAACATTGTTAATAAATCGATCTTTTAGATTCATTCTGAAGTACTTTTGAATAAAAATAAAACAGAATAAAGGAAATTAAAAATTTCTAATCTGCATAGCCTTACCCCTACTGGCGTAGAAAATTCACGCATTTGCGTTACCATAATTGGCGTTGAAAATTCACGCATGCGCATTGTGTTCAGGTTGTTGATAACTATTTTCAACGGATACGGACTTGGTTTTGAATGCTTAATATGTTTTCGACAGATTATTTCAAACGATTCGGTTTATTTCTTTAGTGTTTGATGCATTTAAAACTAAACATTGTTATTTAATCGATCTTTTCATAATGAATCTGAGAAAATGTTGTTGAAAACTTCTTGAGATATTATATAAATTAAGGAAAATATTCTTTAGTGCTCATAAGGTTTAAATTCTCAGCAACTCTGTTTTCAGTACTCATATTTAAAAAAAAATGCTTCATTTCAGTAAAAAAAATATTATTATATTAATTGCAGCTTAATCATTTCAACTTTAAGTTAAAACATAAATTCTACAGAAGCTAACAGAAAATTATAGAGATATATAATACGTTGTGGCTGAAGGCCTTTATAATATTATGAGTGAATTATATGACTATTAAAATTTGAAGTTTTAAAATATTTTAATGAAGAAGCAATTAAAATGGGAGTTCCATAAGATATTTAATTATTAAAATTTTAACGTATATTAAGATTGGCGAACCGACTTGTCGCCAAAGGCGGATAGTTAAATAATAAAAGCGGAAAGTTTTTTGGATTTACACTATTTGTTTACAAAGCATTATGGAATATACAGTGGTGTGCAAAACTTAAGCAACAATGCAAATTTTAAGCAGATAGCCATGAAATTGCAGAAAAGGAGTTCTTGCGATCAGTACAATGAACACGTAATTCAAGAGAAAGGTCATGCGTAGGCAAATATCAGGAACAAAACGTCACAGGCGACGTGAGCGTGCGCAAAACACGTGCGGAAGGCGCGCGCAGCTCAACCCTACAATAAAAGGAAGGACTTAGCCGCAATTAAAGACATTCGCTGCAAGTGCACGTGAGTTAATTCGTGAAATATGGCTAGCAGAAATCACCTGGACGATTTCACACGTGGAAGAATGATCATAAAGCTGGAGGAGGGACGTAGTGTGACCAGTGTGGATGGAGAGTTCGGAATCAACAAAAGTGTCGTTTCGCGCGCTTGGAAAGCCTTCCAAACCACAGGTACAGCTGTGAGAAAGGTTGGTTTTGGGCCGCCCCAGGAAAACAACTGCAGTGGATGACCGTTATATCGTCCTGCAGGCGAAAAGAACCCAAAACCAGTCAACAAGCGCCATTGCTCAGCAACTGTGTGCAGCAACGGGGCGACAAGTGTCGCGTTTTACTGTGTACAGACGCCTTCACAAAGGTGACCTATTCGCCCGCCGTCCTGAACGCTGCATCCCTTTGACAGTTTCCCCCCGGCGGCACCATTTAGAGTGGCGCAGGGAGCACAGAAACTGGACATCTCATCAATGGAGTCGTGTTCTCTTTACAGATGAGAGTCGTTTTAGTGCCACAAGCGATTTCCAACGCCAGTTGATTTGGAGAGAGGTCGGGACACGGTTTCATCCCAGTAACATCACGGAAAGAGACCGTTTCGGTGGTCCTGGAGTTGTCGTCTGGGGAGGAATTATGATGAACGGGCGGACTGAGCTCCACGTTTTCGACAGAGGTTCTGTAACTGGAGATCGCTATTGTCAGGAGGTGATCCTTCCCCATGTGCGTCTGCTCCGAGGTGCCATTGGACCAGACTTCGTTTTTATGGATGACAATGCATGGCCACCCAGGACATGCTGTTGAGGAGCTCCTAGAAAGTGAAGATATCACTCGAATGGATTGGCCGGCATGCTCCCCTGATTTAAATCCGATAGAGCATGTGTGGGATGCTTTGGGGAGACGCCTTGAGGCACGATTACATCCTCCTGGGAACTCCCGACAACTTAAACAGATGTTGATTGAGGAATGGGCACTCTTACCTCAAGAACTGTTGGACAATCTGGTGCTGAGTATGGGGAGACGGTGCGAAGCAACCATTGCAGTAAGGGCAGGGCATATCCCATACTAAGGAACATCTGCTTGCTGTTCTTCCTCTTGGACAGACAATCATGTGTAACGATACTATGAGTTCAATAAAGCCTTTTTTTGTTTGATTCCATACTGTATGCATTGTATTCATTTCTGCGCAACTATGCTTTCGTCATTCTTTCAGAACAAAATGCTGTATCTCATTTCTGAATTTCCTTACTCTCAGATGATTTCTCGTGAAGTTATGGAAAAAAACATACCTGTTGCTTAAGTTTTGCACACCAGTGTACATGCATATCTTCATTGGTTTTCATTGGTTTATTCATATTAAATATATAATACGGTTATTGAACTGATGTTTTTCCTTATATTGTTACATTACATTTCCTTACATTCCTTTGTGAAAAACTAACCTCCATAATTTAAACAAACAAAATTAAAAATTAGCATTTGAATTTAAGAATGATTTAAGTTACGTTTATCTTTGAAGTGAAAAAAAAATTCACTTAAACGCCAGACGATTCTCTTAACTTTTTTCGACCAGACGATTCTCTTAACTCGAGTTAGGCAAACAAATAAAAAAAAGAAAGACAGAGATTTTTTTGAAATGCTTTCAATTTGTGCTTTTACGAGTGCTGCAATTAAATATTTTTCAATTACGATTGCTTTTTATATCTCAGAGAATTCATTGAACTCAATATATTTTATGATGGAATCACCCGAGAGAAAAAGAAAAGAATGTTTTTTATAACTCAGAAAAATTGACTCATAAAAAAATCTTTTGTGAGTAACTTCAAATGAAGAACTGTAAATAGATTTTAATTTGATAATACTTTTTGTAAGGTCAATTATATTCTCTTATCGTTCAAAAGTATTTCAGTAATAAAATATTTTATTCAGCAACTTGAGCTTATTAAATGTTTTAGATAATAGAAGCATCGAAAGATGAATTGTAAATGAAGAAATAAGCTGTAATTACTTGTTACAGTAAATCATATTACATGGAATATTTTTTATAGTGATTTGATTCAAAATACGATGCACAATATTTTTTTTTATTTGAAGTGTCAATTTTATGAAAGTTTAAAACAACCTTAAGTATTCCGAAAACAGTTCAACTTATATTGTGTTCTAATGTTGCAGACAAAATGGTTTATTAGTACACCATATTAATAGTATCAATTTAATAATGACAACAAGGTTTGAGTAAATATATCTTATCTAACTAAATAGAAATACTATTTTAAATTACACTTGCAAGATGAATATAGAGCATTTGATTGGTTACCGATATACACAAAATAATTGAATTAATTGCGAAATAGGGTTTTATTATGAGATTTCTCTCTGACTCGCAGGATTTGAGAATATATGCACTTTCACGTGAATACAGCGCTTGTGCACGCTATTACAAGTTTTCTCCACACAGAATGTGCTGTAAAGAAGTATTTTTACGATTTCTTTGTGGAAAAGTGAGAAAGAGTTGAAATCCACTGTATTTCAATGCACATGAAAAAGAATTAAAAATTCGAAATATTTTCAAAGCCATCAGCACAGATTTTCTCTCGATTCTGGCAAAAGTAATTCTTAAAAAAATTTAATGTTGAAAAGTAACTGCTGATGACGGTGACTTTATCGTATATTTTTGGAAGTAAGAAAATATCAGAAAGGAGCAAAGGATTAGTAACAAAGTATTTTCTGCATTGTACTTGACAAAAGTATTGAAAATAATTTATGCTAGACAACTCTCCAGCTTTCTTAAGACTTTTAAATTTGGCTTTCATTTCATTGCTAGACCTTTTGAAAAAATCTCAACTAATTACAAATCTTACACAGACTATAAAAGTTTACAAAAATGTTTTTTCAAAAAAAAAAAGAATCTATTGTATCTAGTTAAGAGATATATCAAAATCCATCTCTTATCCATATCATGTTTTCATTAAATAAAGTTACTTCTTTACTGTAGCTGTGGGGGGGGGGGTGTAGGATCCCCAATTCACTATGCCACCAAATGCCTACTGACTCTTTCATGGTACATGAGAAAGTTAGAAACAAGTCTGGAGGAAGAATAGTACAGGAGAGTTTCATCGAATACCCTTTCACACGGCAAGATCCACTCCATAGTGAATTATATTTATAAATACCAAGACTACACAATAACTAAGACCAAAATGCCACTTGTCAAAATGAACTAAATTATTCATTCAAAAGTGCAGTTCTCACGAAGGAAATCAAAACGCAGGACCCAGAGGGCACTATTATTATTCTATATTTTCTTTTATTTATTCTTTTCCTTTTTTTCCCTTCCATCTGGTGCTCATCCAACTGGTTAGATAATTTAGTGTTATAGGCACCGTGGCACAGAATGGCGCTATGTTATGTAAAAAAGGTACTACAAGAGATTCTTTATTTTCACTTTTATTTTCTATATTTTGAATATTTCCTTCTAGAATCTATCAAACTTTAAGGAAAGACTACTGTTTTTATCATTTCGAAGTTTCATTGTATTTTTAATTTATTCCAAAAAGGAGAAAGACATTGCATGGTTCATTCATAGATGGAAGCAAGATTTAAATAGCAAATAGATGCTGAATTCATGTTACAATATGTTGAAAGAATCAATTTACTTTGTTAATTAAATTGTTTATTGATGCTTTTGACTTCGAAATGGAAGCTGCTAAAAATAATAATATATGAAGATGAATTTGATAGTTAACAAATCTAATCTCAGAAAATTTTCAATTATTATCTTTATTTCTTTCTTTTATTTGTCAATTGATAACGAGGTGACAAAGCTGACGTGATCCATATGTTAATGAGTAACTGATGTTTGGTAGGAAATATGAACTTCCTTTTCATCTATATCTATACTTATAATAAAGATCAGTGTGTGTGTGTGTGTGTGTGTGTGTGTGTGTGTGTGTGTGTTGGCGCTCTACAGGCCAGACCATTCAACCTACAGCTACCAAATTTGGCACGTGTATACCTTGGAGGCCGAGAATGTGCACTTTGAGATTATTTTTTCAAATTTTTAATTAGAATTTTATTTATTTAAAAATTAAACAAAATTTTTGCGTGTTTCTGCTATAACTTCCGAAAATATTACCGCACAAAAAAGATGTTTACATGAAGTTAAAGATCAAAAATTTATCTTTTAAATGATACCAATGTTTTAACCTTAAAATTAAATTTCTATTTTTAATGAATTTTTAAATAAATATTTTAATTATATTTTTCAACAATTTTTTTGTACAAAATAAAAATAAAATTTAAGCTGCACTAGCACGTTTCGCATTCATGGGAAAAAATTAGCTTTTTTCAAAGCGTTGCCGCCACATTGATTAAAGCTCCAATTAAAAATGAATTAAATCATTTTGGAAATGAAATCTGCAAAAAATATAATTTCCGGCACGTGTCTGTAGGAAATGAAACAAATAAGAAATATACTTTTTTCTAAAAAATAAATTCAAGAAAAATTATATTATGATTTTTTTTACACTTTCTATATTATTAATCCAATAAATCAGTTTTATTTTAAGCAACTTTTATTTAATATGAACAGGATATCCATTCAAATCAGGGCCACACAGCTGATTTGTAAACCTTTAGTAAGACACAGATCTTCTAAAATGGTCTAAATGGAAAATGATTATATTTTATGTAACTTGATTCAATAAATGCTCTAATAAATAACGAATTTTTGATTTTACATAAAGCTTCTGCTGTGGAAATCACGATTAACAAAATGTTCTTGGAACACTAATATTTTCAATAAAAAGAGTTAATTTCCAATCAACTAAATCAATCACTTAAACTGACTGATTTATGAAAATTTGATTATCACTTTTCAATAAAAAAAGGATAATTTTAGATTTTTCATCAATCCTTTCAAAGAAAATACGCCAATCAGCGCGCAGGTTTCTCAAGATTAATTGGCCTAAGATTATGAAAATGTTGAGTTTTTCTAAATTTTTAACATTCAAAACTTCATAAATAAGTCTTAGCTGATAGTGGAAAATAGAAACATTCATTCATTTATTTAAAATTTGGTGTGTCCAGAATATTTCTCAAAATATGATATCTTACTGCATTAAATTTAGACTTCATAATTTTTGAAATATATTTATAGGGCGGAACAAAATATTATTATTGATTTCATTTCAATCCTTTTGAAAGCAAAACTAAAAACTGAATTTTATGCTGAATCTGAGAAATTTTTGTTGAATTATTGTTTGAGATATTACATAAATTATGAAAAATATTTTGTAGTTAACATAAGACTTAAATACCGAGCGATTCCCTTTTGCAATACTCATATTCAATTGTAATAATAATGAATAAATAACAATAAAGATGATAAATAAAATAAAACGCTTGGTTTTATTAAAAAATATCTTTATATTAATTGCAATTTCATCATTTCCACTTTAAATTAAAGTTGACGTTTTACCGGAAATGACAACAAATTAGCAAAATATACATAGTAAATTGAACGAAACGATCTTTTACAACAGTATAAGTTTGTTATGACAGTCAAAATTTGAAGATTAATAATGTTTTGTTTGAAAATCCATTAAAAGACCAGTTACTTAAAATATTTAATTGAAAATTGTAGCGAGCGGTAATACTAGCGAACCGGCTGGTCGCCAAAGGCGGCTAGTACTAAATAAAATAAGATACCATAAATGTTCATGATAATTTGGACATAAACGTTCAGGATAATTTGGTGCACGACAATGTATAATATTTAAGAGATGCACCAACTGGATAAATGGAAAATATATATTTACGACATCTCAACATAAAACTGTCACAATATATACGAGAGAGTTTCATATTTTCTATTTTTGGTACTTTTGCATAGATATTTCAATAATCAAGTGATTTATAAGTGATGAATAATGTTAGGGATTATAATGATTTAAAATATCGGCAACGTCCTGAGAAATTTTATTTTTGATTAATGTAGGAAGAAATAGGCAATTTAAATTATCTAGTTGAAAATAAAATTCATATTCATTAACATTGCTCTTAGATGTCGAATAACTCTAATTCTAATCAATGTTTCTCAATACGGCTGCTTTCTAATTTTATTTTATTTTTGGATTGAAAAATGTGTAATGAACTGATAGAGACTTGTATTTCTGACGTCATTATAATAATGGCAGAAAAGTTTACAAGGGCTTATTTTATCTCTGCTCGGCTTGTCTGGAAATTTGGCACCTTTTTAGAGATTAAATTTCAAAGAAAAATAAATGGGTCTCTAGAGCACCAGAGGTTCGTACTTTTGAGATAATTTTATCACCTGTTTATTTCTTCATGTCGAAAGTCAAAAATCTGATTAAAAAATGAATTGTTATTCATTTAGATGTACTCAAGTTTCTCTAAACTAGAACCCTGCGACTATATTGAATCATTGCTCTCTGCCATTTATCGTTTTAGCTCAGGGCTCATCAGATTTTTTTATCCAAGATAGTTTCTTTTTCAAACCAATTTTTGAGAATTATTTGGGCAAAAAGATATTATAATTGAGAAACACTATGTCATTATCAAAGAATTCTTTCGTCAAAAAGTTAAAATAAAAGAAGATATCTTACCTAAGTATACTACAATCTAAACACTTATCTCCATCTGGAGCCTAGATTTACTGTAAAGTAATTAGATATTCCTTAAATCTTGTCGAACGTGAAAAAATAGATTTTAGCTACATACCAACGTTTATTTGAATGACTAGCTAAAGTTATTTGATTTGTGTTGTGTTGTGACTGATGGCATTTTATAAGCCCGCTGACAGTTATTTATCAGCGATTTAAGCCTAGTGAGCGTCTCTTGTCTTTTCAGTAGCGCCAACTAGTGCCAAGAGTAAGACTTAGCTACTTCATGCGTCACATTCGCTTACACAACC
>JAPMOR010119878.1:0-11984 GCA_026543865.1 Argiope aurantia
ATCTACACTACCACTGACCACATAACCGAAAACCGTATTCTACAACAACAATGATGAATTCAAATCACGGAATTGTCCAGGTCTCAACAATTCATAAAATACTTCAGCTCCTAAAAGTAAGTCTATCTTTCCTGGGATATTAAAACTAGAATCAGCCAGGGATGGAAGCCCTAATACCTCCATATTTACATTAATTACCTTGTTGGGGGTAACATCAGTAATTTTGTTGACCACTAACATCGACAATTCTCGCTCAAAGCTCCTATCCTTATTTGCAACAGTTGTTCTGACACAATTATTAACCACCATAGTAGCGTCATTCACACATGATACAACAGTATTTATTCTTTCCAATCTTAACTGAAGTCGTTCCGCGCAAGCTTTAGTAAACAAACAAGACTGACTTCCTACATCCAATAAACATCGAACCTCCATAAAAGCTTAATATTTATTTTTAATCAATGCACGAACAGTACTAAGAAGAACATTTTTGCTTTAACTCTTTTGAAAACTCGTCGCAACTATCTTAGACTGGGTATTGGCCGATGCTTGTTTTACCGTTTGGCTCTGCCACGACTCCCAATAGACAAGGCCTCTGCGGCTTTCCGTGACGTCACAACGAGACGGTACACTTCATTCTCTTAACGTCAAGTCTCCGCGCGCTAGTGAGTGAAGAGAAATTACTTTTCCCTTGTTAATATCATTTCATATACTTCCATATCATGCAATTCAACCCACATATATTGTAGAATTCATTAATAATTAAAATGCAGCCGCATTCCACATCACCCTGGAGGTACGGTGCTTGGTATGCATTACCTTTTTTGCATTATGTCCAGGGCAGGTTTCCCAGTATGTGTATCTCCCCTAGATTTAAAACTATTATCTTCATTCACTACATCATTAAAAATGCCTTTGCCATAATCATGTACTTGTTCTTCATTCACTACATCATTAAAAATTATATCTGTTGCGAAATATTTTTGATTAGAAAATTTCAAAATTTCTTCTTCATATATGGTACATAAATTTTTAAATTATAATATAAAAAATACACTTGCAATGCTTTTGTTAATTAAATTCAAAACAATTCCATACAATAATGGTTTTATGAATATTTGCCGTGGCGTCAACTCCAAGAAAGAAATAAAAACAATATTTCACAAAACAGTATTCTATTCAAAAAATATCCAATAAATCTTTGAAACATTAGAAGAGCTTTCTTATTTAACTATATATTTTATCATTACTTTGTTAGAAATATCTTTACTAAATTTATCAAATTTTCTAATATCTTTACTAAATTTATCAAATTTTCTTTCCTTTCCGGTTTTAGAAGAGCTTTTCAAACTATTATGTAATTATTCAATATTTCTTTTTTTCTGTCATGCTTTCCTGGATAGCTTTCTCTATATATTGTTGCTCCAATTTCATCTTTTTTTATTTCTGGATTTTCCCTATGAAATGTTGAAGATGACATGTAAGAGGCACAATTTGGCATCTGAGATGGAATTGCTCCAATCACTAGTCTCGGATATTTAAGAGGGGCACTTAATAATTTTCCTGACTTCGAATCAAATAGACTAGTTTCTCTTTCAATGTCATTTTTTTAATGTAATTCACAGACCTACAGTAAAGGAAATTATTCGTAAATATTGACTTCCTTTAATGTTTAATTTAAATACAGTAACAAATATACAACATAAAACAATATATAATTGTTATTGTTTACTCTCATGCTTTTATCGTTATGTTATATAATAAAATTTAACTATATAAACGTAATTATAGATATAATAGTAAACAAAGCATGTAAACATAATTACGGCAAATATTATAATTATTATTGACAATAATACTGCCTACATTACAGCATTTTATGAAATAATTCTTTTCATAATGCACTTGATTAAAATCACGAATAATGGATAATACTGAGCTGTTAAATTTCTAATGTGAGAATAAATTATTTTTCATTTAGAAACATTAAGCATTAGTTTAAAATAATTAAATAAGCCTACCCTACTCTGCTGCGTCGGATAAAATCCTTCACGATGTATGACACTTAACCATTTCTTTTTAAGCTCTTCATTTTTATGAAAGGCAAAAACACTTACTCTTGGGCCATTCCTGTAATTTCCATTACAGGTTGGAACGCAACAGGTCAAAGGCTTTTCTATTCCTTATTTTTAGTAATCCAAATGATTTTTCTTGCAAATAAGAAATGGCGCTTCCTGTCTACTCAAACACAGGAGGGCCACTGGCTAAAACATGGCGTGGGAGGAAAAGAGTTCGTTTCTTATCAGTAAACTTGAAGAGGGTGAAATTCCTCCCTCGGTCCCCCAATTCGCACCCACTCGTGTAACCTCTCGGGACGACGTCATTACTTTCTGTGACGTAAGTATTCAGGCCTTGTCTATCGGGGGTCGTGGCTCTGCACTACATCCTCGTTACGAACGGGTTCAAGAATCGCAATACTTTCAGACGATGAACTAGAATTATTATTTCCCTCGCGCGGAAAATGTAGCATTCGATTATTAGATTTGCCGCAAAAACAATTTCTATCAGAGCGACAATCACGAATTTTATGGGGTAACAAGCAACGGAAACACAAATCATTCCGTTTCACTAAATCAACTCTTTCCCATACAGAAAGTTTCTTAAACTAGGGGCAGTTATAAAGAGGATGATTGGCACTATTCTTACACATAACACACCTTAATTTTTTTTATTTCTGACACGAACACTTTAGAAATGGTTTTATCAGAACGCCAATTTAGAAATTTTTGCGATTTATTTCCCATAAATCTTTTTGTTTCCCCTGCTACGATCTTACTATTTATCTCACTTTTACATTTACTTTTCGAAGATAAGAAAATGTCACACTCCCTGCCGAACTCATGGGGTTTAAAATAATTTTCACCTTGTTTTACCGCAATGTGAGTCATTAATTCTCGATCAAGAGTTTCGAAAATTCTATAGGAAACTATAAGCTCGCATAGAGATTGGAAATCCTTCACTTTGCACAACTGACAATAGTAGTCAAAAGATGCACTTAATCTGGATGCAAATTGAACAAAACTCTCCGATGGGGATTTTTGAGCTTTTTTAAAATTATTTAAACATTCCTGTGGGGTGGGCTCAAATTCTTTTAAAACTAAAGTTTTAATTTTATTATAATCATTTCAATCTTCCTGAGTAATATAAACCAGCAAATTACTGACTTTTTCACCCAAAATATTCAACAGAATTTCTGCTTTTAAATTTTCTGAAGCATTTTTGTTATGGATGCTTTTTCAAAGAGCCGAAAAATAAATTAAAGGATTCCGATTTACAAGGTACGGGAATGTTTAATGTTCTGATACTTTTTATTAAGCTTTCTAATTCAATAATTGATGAACTCGAATCCACGATTTCTGTACTTTGAATATTATTTAATGATTCTTTTTTAGCATTTGCTAACTCCATTTCTTTCTCTATTTGACAAAATTTTAACTTTTCTAGTTCTAACTTCAATTCATTGTCTATTTTTTTCTTTTTCTTGCATTAGCTTTACCTGAGTATCGGCTATTACTTGATCTACTAGGCCCTGGACTACTTCAGTTTGTGTTTTAAACACTTCACTTTTCTCAATTATCTCCCTCAACTGAATTACTTTAACATTATCAGGAACGGAAAGTCCTACCTCTTCCGCGATAATTCGCAACTCCTCTTTCTTTAACTTAGTACTCAAAAGCATGGTTGATATACGTGAAAATAATATTTACATACAACCTCTCACAGCTTATACCTTTTTGTACCGCTAATTTTGCAATCACAGGGAAAACTTTCAAATCAAAACTACGACACCTTTAATAATAATTCCACTATGAATTCCAAACGAAACCGAAATCAACTTTGTCAGAAATGCTATTTTCAAATATAAATCACAATTTGCACAACAAAATACACTGACAGGGATTACTAATCCTAATCCGAAAGCAAGAGTTTCAAAATCGAAAACGAAACCAACTTTATCAGAAATGCTACTTTCAACTGCATAACAAATTCCCCAACAAAATACACTGACAGGAATTACTAATCCCAATCCGAAAGCAAATAAATTTTCATAATAAATACCAACAAACCAAAACTATTTCTTACATAACAAAATCTCAATCAATTTCAATAAAAAAATCCCAAATTCAGAATTAACTCCAATTTCACATAAACAAAAAATAATCCACAATTAAATCACACAAATTATGAATATCTCACCTTAATCTCTTTACCTGAAATTCCATAACTCATTACTTCTCCAAAAAGATATTTCCGAATATTACCGTAATAAATTCTATCACACATCTCAATCCTTTAGATTCCAGCGAAAACCAAACTAGCTATTCAAAAAAATCCAAAGGTCGCACATATTTCTCCTGGCTCGTCATACGGACCAAAATGTTAACTCCTCACACAACACATCGACGGACCATATTATTTTCTCCTCACACCATATTCATTTTGTTAACTATCTCTATTATATAACTCCTCAAAATAACCACACCATGTTAGGCACACACATTTATTACAACACAACACAGAACAGAGAAAAATATACATCAACGCATTGCGTCACGTGATTACATCGAGTCACATGATTACATTGAGTCACGTGATCAGACAGGATGGAGAAAAGCGCGCGAACATTCTCCCCCCCCCCCGTTGATATGTTTTAAACATTCAACTAAACACATAATATTACAAGTAATATACAGTAAGAACACAATATGGTTATTTGAACAACAATCAATAATAATTCAATATATTCACATATTATGCACAAATATATTTACAAAAAAGTCATTTTTGAATGGGCAATACACATATTTTAGTCACAGGCCTTTTGAACGTGCCAAATTGGGTTTTTACCTGAACCACTCGGATTTTTTTATCTTCCCCATAATAAATTTCTTTAATTCTACCCAAAGCGCATTTGTGAGTAGGCAAATTGTCTTCTACTAGCAACACGAGATCTCCCACATGAACATTTTCTTTCTCGAATACCCATTTATTTCCTTGTTGCAATTCGTTCAGGTAACTTCGGTGTCATTTTTTCCAAATTTGTTGCACTAATTTAGTACCTCTTTGCCATTTTTTAAGTTGATGTTCCTCAAAACTGGTCAAATCAGATTCGATAATCGAATTCATTGGTCTATTGATCAGGAAATGAGCAGGTGTCAAAACTCCAAAATCATCTGCATTGGCTGATAATGGGTAGAGTGGGCACGAATTCAAGATTGACTCTATTTGGATTGTTAATGTTAGAAATTCCTCAAAAGTTAAATTAGCTCCCCTCGAAACTCTAATGAAATGAAATTTGAACGATTTGACAGCAGCCTCCCAAAGGCCACCAAAATGAGGTGCCCTGGGAGGGCTGAATTTCCAGTCTATTCCTTCTGTAGACAAATAATTAGCCAGAATTTCATCGGGATTTTCCACTAACTCAAGAAACTTTTTAATTATGTTATTGGCACTCTTAAAGTTTGTTACATTGACGGAGTATAACTTTGCACACTTGCCTCTTCGCGCAGTAAATCTTTTTAAAGAGGCTATAAAACACTCAGATGTCAAGTCTGACAAAATCTCAAAATGAGTCGTCTTTGTTACGAAACACACAAATACACATACATACACTTTATGTAATGCACTCTTTCGTTGATTATTACATTTAATCATGAATGGACCACAAAGGTCCATACCAGTACAATTAAAAGGAAAATCAGCTAAAACTCTGTCTTTAGGTAGATTGCCCATTAATTGATTAAATACTATGGATTTTGATTTGAAACACGGAATACACTGATGAATTACCTTACGACAAATTGTACGACCACTTAGTGTCCAAAATCTTTCTCGAACAATACATAATAAATTTGAAGCACCAAGATGCAAATGCTTCTTGTGATAATACTGTAAAATAATCATAGTAAATTTATGACCTTTTGGCAAGATTGCCGGGTGTTTTTATACAAAATTTAAATTTGAATTTTCTAGCTGGCCTCCAACCCTCAAAATACCATCATCATCCAAAATCGGGTTTAGGCTTTTTAACTTGCTGTTTGGCGAAACAAATCCTTTGAGTTGCAGGTTTTGAATATCTGCAGCAAATTCTTGCTGCTGCACCGCTTTAACCAAGAAATTCACATTCATTCAACTCACTGCTGCTGAGAGGACCTGTAGTGCGCCCAAGTGGATTTCGGGAATTGTCACTAAACCTAAAAATGTAACTAAGAACACGCAAAATAGACATATAATTATTACTAAGCTTAATTAATTCATACATTAAATGTCCTTCAGTAATATTAATAATTTTAAAGTTTTTACAATTGTTTTTAATTTCAGCATTAAACTCTTCATTAGTTTCTGATACAAGAACTGGATGATTAGGGTAGTTATTATCAGCAAGAAATTTAGGTCATTTCACCATAAGTCACAGGTCAGAAGTTTCTCGGGGTCTATACCTCGAGATAAGATGTCAGCTGGATTTTGCTCTGAGGATATATGATGCCACTGTTCAGTACTAGTATTTTCTTGAATCGTCTCTACTCTGCTTTAGACGAACTGTTTTAAATCTATTGGTTGTTTCTGGAATCACGCTAGCACAATAGTAGAATCCAACCAATAGTAGACACTAGTCACTGTCGTTTCGATTGCTGCCATCACTTTTCTCATAAGTTTTGACAACAAGAGAGCGGCATTCAATTCTAGCAGGGGATTAGTCCAGCTTTTAATCGGTGCTACTCTGGATTTACTAGCAACTAATTTAATTATAGTATTTTCCTCTGCATCACTTGATTTGCAGTACACCACTGCTTCATAGCAGCGTTCTGAAGCGTCTGCAAAGCCATGAAGCTCTACACTCGCTGGCTGGTCAAAGACTACTCGTCTGTTAATCAGAATTTCATTTAAGGCTTTGACAGTAATTAAAAAACGATGTCATTCTCGATATTCCGATTCCGGCAGAACATCGTTCCAATCAATGTTTATACGCCATAGTTCTTGCATGATCATTTTGGCTTTAGCTATCATCTTCCTGAGAGTTCCATAGAACTCCCAATGTTTTTGTTCCCTCCTCTTTATCAAATTTATAACTATCTTCTGATGGCCTTGATTCCTTCTCAAAATTAGTATGCCACTTATGTAATTTCAGACCAGTTGACTGCATAACTTCAATAAGTTGACGCCGTAACTCGTTGGCACCCTCTAGAGTTGAAGAACCACTGACTATGTCATCCATGTAAGTGTCATGCAGTAGAATTTCAAACGTCAAGGGAAATCTAGAATTCTCATCTATGGCCAATTGTTTAAAAGTTCTTATGGCAAGAAAGGGAGCGCAAGGCATCCCATAAGTTACAGTTTTCAACTTATACTTGGTAGGCTCATTGTCAAAAATTTGTTTTCCATGGAACTCTCAGAAGATCGCATTGATCTGATTCGATGAGTATTTGCCGATACATCTTTTCTATATCGGCGGTAAAGGCAAATTTGTGTCACCGAAAACCAGTAATGGTAGTGAATACGTCCTCAATAATTTCTGCTTTCATCAGAATGTCATTTAAGCTAATACCGTTAGTTGTAGGAGAAGATGCATTAAAAACTACACGAAGTTTAGTGGTCGACTTTTCTAGACGAAAGATTCCATGGTGTGGTATATAATAAGAGGAAGATGGTTTAGTTGTCTCATCAGCCTTCTCCATGTGATTTAACTCCCCGTATTCTCTCATAAAATCTAAATATAACGACAAGTAATCTGAATCCTTCGACAGTCGATTCCACAACGAATTAAGTCTTTTTACCGCAACGTCCTTTGAATGTCCCAAGCAAGAGGGGTCCTCTTTCAAAGGCATTGTAAGTACATACCGGTCCTCCTCATTCCTCCTATGGGTTTTCACAAAATGCTTCTATCACAACAAGGCCTCTTGACTTTTAGTGACCTCAATATCTACATTTTCAATTTCTCAGAATTTTCTCATAGTACGATTCAAATCAACATCTAAAATCAATCCACAATGAACTTTGTTCTCTTTCACCTCATCTACACTACCACTGACCACATAACCGAAAACCGTATTCTACAACAACAATGATGAATTCAAATCACGGAATTGTCCAGGTCTCAACAATTCATAAAATACTTCAGCTCCTAAAAGTAAGTCTATCTTTCCTGGGATATTAAAACTAGAATCAGCCAGGGATGGAAGCCCTAATACCTCCATATTTACATTAATTACCTTGTTGGGGGTAACATCAGTAATTTTGTTGACCACTAACATCGACAATTCTCGCTCAAAGCTCCTATCCTTATTTGCAACAGTTGTTCTGACACAATTATTAACCACCATAGTAGCGTCATTCACACATGATACAACAGTATTTATTCTTTCCAATCTTAACTGAAGTCGTTCCGCGCAAGCTTTAGTAAACAAACAAGACTGACTTCCTACATCCAATAAACATCGAACCTCCATAAAAGCTTAATATTTATTTTTAATCAATGCACGAACAGTACTAAGAAGAACATTTTTGCTTTAACTCTTTTGAAAACTCGTCGCAACTATCTTAGACTGGGTATTGGCCGATGCTTGTTTTACCGTTTGGCTCTGCCACGACTCCCAATAGACAAGGCCTCTGCGGCTTTCCGTGACGTCACAACGAGACGGTACACTTCATTCTCTTAACGTCAAGTCTCCGCGCGCTAGTGAGTGAAGAGAAATTACTTTTCCCTTGTTAATATCATTTCATATACTTCCATATCATGCAATTCAACCCACATATATTGTAGAATTCATTAATAATTAAAATGCAGCCGCATTCCACATCACCCTGGAGGTACGGTGCTTGGTATGCATTACCTTTTTTGCATTATGTCCAGGGCAGGTTTCCCAGTATGTGTATCTCCCCTAGATTTAAAACTATTATCTTCATTCACTACATCATTAAAAATGCCTTTGCCATAATCATGTACTTGTTCTTCATTCACTACATCATTAAAAATTATATCTGTTGCGAAATATTTTTGATTAGAAAATTTCAAAATTTCTTCTTCATATATGGTACATAAATTTTTAAATTATAATATAAAAAATACACTTGCAATGCTTTTGTTAATTAAATTCAAAACAATTCCATACAATAATGGTTTTATGAATATTTGCCGTGGCGTCAACTCCAAGAAAGAAATAAAAACAATATTTCACAAAACAGTATTCTATTCAAAAAATATCCAATAAATCTTTGAAACATTAGAAGAGCTTTCTTATTTAACTATATATTTTATCATTACTTTGTTAGAAATATCTTTACTAAATTTATCAAATTTTCTAATATCTTTACTAAATTTATCAAATTTTCTTTCCTTTCCGGTTTTAGAAGAGCTTTTCAAACTATTATGTAATTATTCAATATTTCTTTTTTTCTGTCATGCTTTCCTGGATAGCTTTCTCTATATATTGTTGCTCCAATTTCATCTTTTTTTATTTCTGGATTTTCCCTATGAAATGTTGAAGATGACATGTAAGAGGCACAATTTGGCATCTGAGATGGAATTGCTCCAATCACTAGTCTCGGATATTTAAGAGGGGCACTTAATAATTTTCCTGACTTCGAATCAAATAGACTAGTTTCTCTTTCAATGTCATTTTTTTAATGTAATTCACAGACCTACAGTAAAGGAAATTATTCGTAAATATTGACTTCCTTTAATGTTTAATTTAAATACAGTAACAAATATACAACATAAAACAATATATAATTGTTATTGTTTACTCTCATGCTTTTATCGTTATGTTATATAATAAAATTTAACTATATAAACGTAATTATAGATATAATAGTAAACAAAGCATGTAAACATAATTACGGCAAATATTATAATTATTATTGACAATAATACTGCCTACATTACAGCATTTTATGAAATAATTCTTTTCATAATGCACTTGATTAAAATCACGAATAATGGATAATACTGAGCTGTTAAATTTCTAATGTGAGAATAAATTATTTTTCATTTAGAAACATTAAGCATTAGTTTAAAATAATTAAATAAGCCTACCCTACTCTGCTGCGTCGGATAAAATCCTTCACGATGTATGACACTTAACCATTTCTTTTTAAGCTCTTCATTTTTATGAAAGGCAAAAACACTTACTCTTGGGCCATTCCTGTAATTTCCATTACAGGTTGGAACGCAACAGGTCAAAGGCTTTTCTATTCCTTATTTTTAGTAATCCAAATGATTTTTCTTGCAAATAAGAAATGGCGCTTCCTGTCTACTCAAACACAGGAGGGCCACTGGCTAAAACATGGCGTGGGAGGAAAAGAGTTCGTTTCTTATCAGTAAACTTGAAGAGGGTGAAATTCCTCCCTCGGTCCCCCAATTCGCACCCACTCGTGTAACCTCTCGGGACGACGTCATTACTTTCTGTGACGTAAGTATTCAGGCCTTGTCTATCGGGGGTCGTGGCTCTGCACTACATCCTCGTTACGAACGGGTTCAAGAATCGCAATACTTTCAGACGATGAACTAGAATTATTATTTCCCTCGCGCGGAAAATGTAGCATTCGATTATTAGATTTGCCGCAAAAACAATTTCTATCAGAGCGACAATCACGAATTTTATGGGGTAACAAGCAACGGAAACACAAATCATTCCGTTTCACTAAATCAACTCTTTCCCATACAGAAAGTTTCTTAAACTAGGGGCAGTTATAAAGAGGATGATTGGCACTATTCTTACACATAACACACCTTAATTTTTTTTATTTCTGACACGAACACTTTAGAAATGGTTTTATCAGAACGCCAATTTAGAAATTTTTGCGATTTATTTCCCATAAATCTTTTTGTTTCCCCTGCTACGATCTTACTATTTATCTCACTTTTACATTTACTTTTCGAAGATAAGAAAATGTCACACTCCCTGCCGAACTCATGGGGTTTAAAATAATTTTCACCTTGTTTTACCGCAATGTGAGTCATTAATTCTCGATCAAGAGTTTCGAAAATTCTATAGGAAACTATAAGCTCGCATAGAGATTGGAAATCCTTCACTTTGCACAACTGACAATAGTAGTCAAAAGATGCACTTAATCTGGATGCAAATTGAACAAAACTCTCCGATGGGGATTTTTGAGCTTTTTTAAAATTATTTAAACATTCCTGTGGGGTGGGCTCAAATTCTTTTAAAACTAAAGTTTTAATTTTATTATAATCATTTCAATCTTCCTGAGTAATATAAACCAGCAAATTACTGACTTTTTCACCCAAAATATTCAACAGAATTTCTGCTTTTAAATTTTCTGAAGCATTTTTGTTATGGATGCTTTTTCAAAGAGCCGAAAAATAAATTAAAGGATTCCGATTTACAAGGTACGGGAATGTTTAATGTTCTGATACTTTTTATTAAGCTTTCTAATTCAATAATTGATGAACTCGAATCCACGATTTCTGTACTTTGAATATTATTTAATGATTCTTTTTTAGCATTTGCTAACTCCATTTCTTTCTCTATTTGACAAAATTTTAACTTTTCTAGTTCTAACTTCAATTCATTGTCTATTTTTTTCTTTTTCTTGCATTAGCTTTACCTGAGTATCGGCTATTACTTGATCTACTAGGCCCTGGACTACTTCAGTTTGTGTTTTAAACACTTCACTTTTCTCAATTATCTCCCTCAACTGAATTACTTTAACATTATCAGGAACGGAAAGTCCTACCTCTTCCGCGATAATTCGCAACTCCTCTTTCTTTAACTTAGTACTCAAAAGCATGGTTGATATACGTGAAAATAATATTTACATACAACCTCTCACAGCTTATACCTTTTTGTACCGCTAATTTTGCAATCACAGGGAAAACTTTCAAATCAAAACTACGACACCTTTAATAATAATTCCACTATGAATTCCAAACGAAACCGAAATCAACTTTGTCAGAAATGCTA
>JAPMOR010119884.1:0-12753 GCA_026543865.1 Argiope aurantia
TAAAAAACTTACTTTTAACTATCACTCAGGAGCGCGAAAGGTTAGATGCTGAAAATGCCGAAGCCGAAAAGAATGAGCGTGAATATACTTTGAAAAAGTTAGAACTTGAGTTAAAAAGTAGAGAAAATACTTTAACTCTATCAGATATGCCTAAGACTGATATATTAAAATTGCTGAAGAATTATGATAATAGCGGAGACATAAGTGTTTACCTTTCGTTATTTGAGAAACAAATAAGTAGGGCTAACATTGCAAAAGAAAACTGGATTTCTTATTTACTCGGGTTATTACCATTGGATATAGTCAATTTAATTGCTCGTGAACCTGATCCGTCAGCTAATGACTATGATTACATAAAAAAACTGTTGCTTAAAAGATTTAAATTAACTTCCGAACAACTCAGACAGAAGTTCTTTACTCACAAACGAGATTCTTCTTCTTCATGGCGGGATTTCGGTTTTGAACTGAATAGTTTTTGAGGAATGGATAAATTGTTTAGAAATAACTGATTTTGAAAATTTAAAGCAGCTAATGGTCGTTGATCAGTTAAAGAGTAAACTACCAAATGACGTACGCGATCATTTTCTCGACGATTTGCCCAAAATAAAGAAAGTAGAAGATTTGGTTAATAAACTGGACGAATATACTGAGCGATGATATTCCGATTAGTCATAACCCTTGAAGGCTGCCTTTTAAAGAACAAAAATTCGTTGAAATTCAGATTGATAAATGGATACAGGAAGGGATAATAAAACCCAGTTGTTCAAATTACTCTACACCTGTGGTTCTATGCAAGAAGAAGGATGATAGTTATAGGTAATGCATTGATTTTCGTAAACTAAATAAAAAGATGATTAAAAATTGGCATCCTTTACCCCTCATAGAAGATTTGGTTGACAAACTTGAGCAATCATAAAATATTTACTACTTTGGACTTGAAAAATGGAATTTTTCATGTAGACGTAGAGAAAGATAGCACAAAATTTACGTCTTTTGCAACACATCATGGCCAGTGGGAATTTCTTAAAGTACCATTTGGACTTTCTAATAGTCCGAGTGTATTTCAGCGTTACATTAATGTGATATTCAGGAATTTGATGCTAGACGGAACTGTACTGATTTATATGGACGACACTATTATACCATCCAAAACCGAGGAAGAAGGGCTGGAAAAATTACAACGTGTTCTACAGGTTGCATCAGAGTGCGGTTTAGAGTTTAATTTTAAAAAGTGTCAGTTTTTAAAACCACAAATAGAATTTTTAGGCTATAGAATCCAAAACGGAACTATACAGCCCTCTGTATCTAAAACGGTAGCTGTACAAAAATTTCCATAACCACAAACTGTTAAACAAGCACAAAGCTTTTTAGGCCTTACTAGCTATTTCCGGAAATTTATACCCCACTATTCAAAAATCGCAAAACCGCTTAGTGATCTACTAAGACAAGACATTGCATTTAAGTTTGAATCTGAACAAAAGGAAGCTTTTCAATAACTTAAAGATATTTTAACTCAGGAGCCAATTTTGCATCTCTATCAACAGGGATCAGTTTTAGAACTCCATACAGATGCTAGCAGTCAGGGATTCGGAGCAATGCTGCTGCAACAGGGAACCGACAATAAGTTCTATCCTATTCATTATTTTAGTTGAAAAACATCTCCACAACAAGAAAAATATAGTAGCTATGAATTAGAAGTGTTGGCTGTAATCGAAGCGTTGAAAAAATTTAGACATTATTTACTGGGTTCTAAGTTTAAAATTGTGACTGATTGTTCCGCTTTTCAACAAACTATGAGTAAAAGAGATCTTACATCAAAAGTTGTAAGATGGGCTTTACAGTTAGAGGAATTTGATTACCAAATTGTTCACAGATCGGGAAAATAAATGGCACACGTAGATTCTCTTAGTCGAAACGCAATACTTGTTGTTACTCGTTCATACAGTGAAGTGACCATTAAAATAGCCAATGCTCAAAATCAGGACGAATTCCTTAAGAAATTAAAAGTTTTGATAGATAAGCAAGAAAACGGTGAACACATTGTGAGAAATGGAGCTTTATACAAATACGATAATGGTAGAGAATTGCTCATAGTCCCAGAAGCATTACAAAGAGAAATTATTCTAGAAATTCACAATAAAGGACATTACGCTGTGGCTAAGACTGAAGAAATTTTAAAGCAAGAATTTTACATACCAAAGTTGAGGTCAAAAATAGAAAGTGTGGTTGCCAATTGCGTGGAGTGTATTCTGTGTAATAAGAAACGTGGGAAAGGTGAAGGTTTCCTTAACCCCATCCCAAAAGAAAATTTGCTTTTAAGTACATATCACATCGATTTCATTGGCCATATGCCATCTACAAATAAGAACTACTAGCATATTTTTCAATATTCGACACTTTTACAAAATTTGTCTGGTTGTATCCGGTTAAATCGACATCTACTCAGGATGCAATTGCTAAACTTAAGCTTCAACAATCTACTTTTGGAAATCCGACGAGAATAATAACAGACAGAGGTTCAGCTTTTACCTCAAAAGAATTTGAAACATACTGTCAGGATGAAAATATTGAACATTTCAAAATTAGCACTGGAATTCCTCGCGGAAATGGGCAAATTGAAATAATTATAAAATTTTAATACCTATTTTAATCAAAACTCTCAATAACAGACCCTACCAAATGATATAAACATGTTGCATCAGTGCAGAAAATAATCAATAGTACTGTTTCGAGAAGTACAAAGTTTACCCCGTTTGAGCTTTTAACTGGTGTAAAATTGAAAGATTTACATTGAAAGGAAATATTGGAAGAAGAATACACAAAAGCAATGATGGAAGATCGAAATAATATGAGAGAAGAAGCAAGGGAAAACATTTTGAAGATGCAAGAAGAGAAACGCAAAAGTTTCAACAAACGAAGAAAAGTGGCGCGCATCTACAAACTTGGTGAATTAGTGGCCATACAACGGACGCAGTTTGGAACTGGACTCAAACTAAGACCAAAGTTTCATGGACCGTATCGGATTGTTAAGGTTAAACCTAAGGATCGCTATGACGTGGAAAAAGTTGGTTGTCATGACGAACCAAATACAACTTCCACAGCAGCTGATTTCATGTAAGCATGGTCTTCAGACTAAAAGAAAAAAAAATGTTTATTGGTTTATCCAGATACTGTTTTCTTTTTTTTATTCTTTCAGATTTTTCTACTTTGATTTAAGTTTCGAGGACGAAAGAGACGTCATTATCGCCGAATGTTGTGGCGAATGCCTGATGACGAGCGCCATCTGCTGGCCAACAGGTGTTGATGCTTGTTAGACGGAGTGCAGACGAGACGGGTCTGAACGAAAGTCAAGACCTGTGAGACGAGACGGGTTTCTGAACGAAAGACGCGACGTAATATGTAAATTAATCCTGCGATGTATTCGACGAAATCTATTTAATGTTCATTTCTTTTATGTTAATGTAATTGTCCGTCCTAAATGTAATTAAATGTGCGAGATTCTAAATAGTAGTGATTCCTGAGTCCTATATATATATATATATTCTTGAAATTAACAGAAATGCATTGTAAACCTAAATAATGAGATAATGGTCACTGTTATGTACATAATAATTTTGAAAACAATTCAATTGATTTCTACATTATGAATTTCAGTGACAAAATTTCTGAAAGTCTTTATTTAAAAAATGATAACGCTGGAAAGTATCAAAATATTAACATTCGCTGACAAATTATAACGATCATTTTTATTTGGAAGAAGGACGTTAATTCAACACACTGTTGTTTTCATACTTAAACATACTAAATACCAGATACTTATTTCCCTATGTAAATCAAAATGGAAATATATATATATATATATATATATTTTCACGATAATATGCTTTTTTATTCAATTGTATAAAGCTCTTTTCCCTTTCAAAGACTAATTATAAATGAATATAAATTAATGTTTTAAAATTTATCAAATATATAATTAAACAATTCAACACTAATTTACCCATCTTGTTCCCCGCTTCTTTTCGTAACCTTAACCCTCTTTCTTACATGTCTCCTATGCTAGACATGATGTAAGAAGCTGCAATTATTTTCCCACTTACAAAGCAAAATAAAAATATTAATTTTATATTTTCTGTGCAATTTAAAATAAAATGGGTGAATTTTAACTGTCTTAGAATTTCTAATTACTAATCGCTTTTAAATAATTTTTTTTAAATTTATTTCTACATAATTCATTTAGATTTTAATTTCTATCCCCCCCCAACCAACTAACTCCCAAAGCCTTATTGTTGGCTTTCAATTGTTCAGATGCTAATAACTATTCGCCATATTTCAATTGTTAGTAAACTCAAAATATTTCAATAGTCACCAGCTGTCATTGTTATAAACAACAGCATAATTGTTTATATGCTCAACAAAGTTACAAATGCAAACAATTTAACAGAACAAACAATGAATCCCTGCTCATTTGCTTTCTATTAAAATTCATTTACTGTTTTGCAACCGAACGTTGTGCGACTTATTTTTTGCTGAGTAATGATACTTAGTGCGATTTTCGGGAATTTCAATGAGGCTTCGGCCATCCTTGTGTTCCTCGTCTTTATGACGATTTGGGAAATACTAGAATATTTCCTTTCCCCCGATGCACCATCTATTGGGGATGTTGATTCAGATCTAGATTTGGATCTTGATACGGATGTAACATCTCATCCGCCTGTTCAACGAGTTGCTGTTGTGCGCTCGTATACAGTCTATAAGATCTGTCAGGCTCTGGAGTTACCTGCTGAACTGGTTCCTATTCAATTTCAGAAGACTGAGACTCCAATTGTAAAATCGCTTGCGATTTACAAAATGTGCTGCGCTTTGGATTTGCCGGTACGCCTGGCCCCTATTGTAACTCCAGTTGTGAAGTCCTATGCGGTCTACCAAATTTGCATGGCCCTGGACTTGCCAGCTGAGTACAGACAACGGCAGAATGCAGTGTAAAATCAAAACTGTCTTCAGCTGCCCAATAGTGTTTCAAACTTTGCCGAATACTGCACCAAAAACTGTCATCGGCGTCTAGATGCGGTTTCAAAGACTGTAATCAATTGCAAAATGCTCTTTCACAGACTGTCGTCAGTTAAAAGATGCTGTCTTGGAATCAGATGCAGCGATGAAGGGAGGGTTGGCGGACGGGGAATGAGAGTAGCACACCTCCACGTGGTGTTCCCTGGGCAACGGTGCAGTTCCCTGGAACTGTAACGGCTAAGATGCTACTCAGCAACAATTTTAAATAAAGAATGTTTAATTAATCTGGAAAAATATTGTACTTATTTTTGAGGTCTTGAAGTTATAAATTTACATTTCCGTAACACAAAAATTCACTCCCTTCATTAAATATTACAACACAAATTTTATTTATTTACGGTGCAATATCTGTTGAATTTGAAAGTAAATGTAATTTACTAATTTCTTGCATCGCATTTGCTTTGAAGAAATTGTAGTTCTATGTAGTTAATTTAACATAGAACTACAACTGTAGTCACAAAATCCCACACCAAATTTGAAATGTTTAAGTTTTTTCATTTTTAGTTAACGTTTTTACAAGTTTCCGAAAGTACAGATCAACAGACGTTCAACTTCTTGTTGGATGAAACTCAAAATTTATAGGTGTCTATACTGTGGATGCTAAATATGTGTACTGAATTCTATACATCTAATTCTTTTCACTTTATAGTTATAGCGACATACAGACTTCCTCTCAACGAATTTTGGTCAAAATGTGATAGAAATCTACGAATCTGGTGTAAAGATCGCATACCAAATTTCATCCATCTAGATGAAAACGGTTTTGAGTTATCTTTGTTACAGACAGAAGGATGGATATTTCCAAAAAGTGCGTTTTTTGAACTCAGGGAGGCCTAAAATGTGAAAATTCATGAAAATGAGATCGAATTTTTAACGATTACTATATTACATCTATACTTCGCTTATGAAAAATTAAAAATGACGCTATTTTTCATATGATATTTCTTATCTTGCTAATACGTTTTTAATCGAAAAACACAAAATTTTGTTTGTTTTGGGGGTATTTATTTTCTTGAGTTAGCATTTAAAAAATGTATAAAGCAGTTTTAAAAAATTTCCGTCTTAGTTTTCGAATTCATTTATCGCTTAAGCATCGAATCTGTACCTTTATTTTGTTTAATTCAGTTAGATTAACATCCCATTTTGAAGATGGCATTTTTAAGAAGGAAAACGTGAGTTTCAGTCATAGTCAGATAATGAGATTTATGGCTCGATAAGACAAGTAAATGCTCTTTACAATGGATAATTCACTCCCTCCCTCTCTCTCCATGAATTCTAATTGCGACATCCTTTTTATTTACTTTAATTTAACTTCTATGTAAGCAATTTTTAATGTGCAAATTTTACAAGAAGAAGAAATGATGCCCTTCTAATTATAAATGCGAAAAAAGAAAGTTGGTTTCGGTATTTCAAATACAAACCAGAGGGTATGGTCTCTCAAAATATTTCTCGCATAGTCTGCAATAAACTTGTTAGGTCAAAGAATGCCTTACATGGCATTGGCGTACAGTAGTTACGAAATATTAACTTTTGAATTTAGTATTTTTACTGAATCTATCGTGTCACCCTTGAAGAGTTTTTTGGAGATTAATCCCTAGTATGCGGTTAATAGTATCCGAAAATGGAATTTGCAATTTAGACACGTTTTTAACCAAACAATTGAAGCAAACATCTGACACAAAACTGTACCTTTAGTCACAAAATCTCATACCAGGTTTGATATATTTAAGTCATTGTGTTTTTGAATGATCGCTTTTACATGTTTCTGAAAATATAGACTGACAGACAGCAAGTTTGTTATTAGATTTGGCTCAAAATTTGATAGGTTTATACATTAGAAATGATAAATCTGTTTCGCCGAATTTTATCTATGTAGCTGTCTTCGTTTTGTAATGATCGTGTTAACTTATATTCGAACAGCCGGACAGACAGACTTCCTCTGAACAAATTTTACTCAGAATTTGTCAGAAATCTGCAAAATTGGTGTAGTAGCTATATTTAGAATTTCAACCATTTAGTTCAAAGTGTTTTTGAGTTATCAGACACAGATGGACAGACATTAGCATTAAAAGTCTGTTTTTCGTGCACAGGAAGGTTTAAAATATAGAGATTAGTAACAATAAGCAAAGTTTTTTTTAAAAAAAAACCTAGATTTTTAAACAGTTTAGCTTTAAGAATTTTGTATTAAAAAGTCAATTTCAGTCTCATAAAAAATGGTAATTAAACCGTTACAAATTTTCATTTGATTAAATTCTTCGACGCTCAACAAGTTATTCGTACTATTTATTAAATAATCATTAAACCTGTTTCTCTAAGTGCATAAGTAAAATCATTCTTTGAGATAATTCCTTTACGATAACAGATCTCGATACAAACCCACACAATGTAAGATTTTGAAGAGAGTCTCACCCATGTTGGTGGGATTGCAGATGACAATAAACTGGTTTTAACTGGTTTGGAAATTATTCTAATCTGTGGTTATCAAAAACTGAATTGAATACCGATTAGAGAGGAAATGGACGAAGATTAGGATATCAAGTTTGAAGAAATTGCCTCCAAGACAGTCTACAAAGATCCACTCTATCTCACAATACTACGAGACAGTGGTTGTTGAATAAAAATGAATATTACTGATTTTTATTAAGTTATAGCTGTTAGGAAAATTTATGTACCTAGAAATTATCAGTTATTGGAAGGTATATTGTTAAATCTTAGTTTGATTTGTTTATACTTATTCGAATTGCGAATCAACTGATTTTTACGTAGCCGCATTTCAGATGAAGAAGACAATAACCAAACTGGCAGCAAATTATGAAATTTCACATCTCGCAAGAAGAACTCGCTTAATATCAATGGCAGACTTAATGTGGACAAAACATTCATATTTGTAGGATACATTTTTTTTTCTAGATTTTTGAGATAAACTGTGAAAAATCCTTAGATTCCAGATTGAGTGTTTACAATTTTTTTTTCATTCTTTGTCTGTTTGGTGTTAATTATATGCCATGCCGTATGTAACTGGAACATTTTTTTTATGTTATTGTATTTCTTTAAATAAAGACGTCTAAACTTATAAAAAGAAACGTTTTTGTGCCTGTGCACAGGCTGTTTGTGGAATAGATCTTTAGATCTAGAGTTGTCAAATTTGCATAAAATATATTTTTGGGGAAAAATATGCATCTCGAAATAAAGTTTTTAGAAGTTCCACATATCCTTTTAATTAATTAAGGTATAATAGAAATTTAAAAGTTTTCCCATCTATAGCTTCCAAATATATAAAAAATTGAATTTTAACATCATTATAAATTTTTTTAATTTTTATTAATGCCAATTTCATATCTTTGTTAGCGTTTTCTGAAGGTTGTCATTTTAAAGAAATTATTTTTTCCATGACTTTCACCATCTGATTCTGTTGCTGCAATGCAATTCATTGTTTCGCCAAATATTTAAAATAAATGACTACGTTGAAAATTTGATGTTTTACGAAATTATGGATTTTTTTAATTTAATATTTTTAATGTTGAACAAGTTCCTTTATGAAATCATTAGAATTTTGTTTATATGTCTATTTTTTCAGGTTACACTGACTTTCATATTTTCAGTTACATACGTTTTAATGCTATTTTATGTCATTGGATGCTATTTCCTCAATTTCTAATTTTTGATAGAATTTTCTTTCGAAAAACCTCACAAATTAAAATCGAAGGCATATTTGTTATTCAAATTTGATATAATAATTTCTCAATGGCTTCTGCAGTTCCTTAACTGGTGGATAAGCGATGAATATTTGAGAATATTTGATAGTTGTTTTAATGCTCCATAATGTTAAAAAATTGAAAAATTCGTGTTATTTATGAATCGAAACAAAATATTGGAAAAATGGATGGAAATGCAGATCAATTTTTAGTTCAGGAACTATATAATATATTTCTTAAGCTATCTGTAAATTTTTAAGGAAATTATTTGGCAAACCTCAAAATTAGAAGATTTTTATTTTATTCTTCATTTTAACCAAAAAAGACCAAAAAGGCCTTTTTTTTTATTAAACCTTTGGCACTTAATTGATAGATTTTGGTTTCATACACGTTTTTTAATCGTTTTATTGCAAAAATATAACTATTTTCGAAAGCTTTTCAAAAAATTTATATTGAGCGTAGTCATATAACTTAATCGCGTTACTTACTTCCATTACAAAAACTAAGGAAGAAAAATTCTGCTAATTATCGGTTCAATTTACATAAAGAATCTGAAAGTAAAATTACATCATCGAAAAAGACAATGTGCTGTGCTAAACAGATTACCCAGACCTTTAAACGATGGATTAGATGGTTTAATTTTATTAAGAATTTTCATGCATATAACGAACAGAGTTGGCATAAAGCTATTAAAATAATACGATTCTAATTTCTGTCATAAATTGATGTTTTAAATTTTTTTAGAGTGAATCATCATTATCAAAACTTTGTATAGCAGTTTCAATGGAAAGTAAGCAAAATAAATATTTTCGTGAAACCCAGGTGATTATCAAAATTGTCTAGTCCAAAAATAGTAAATGAAATCACATTTTAAACATTTAACTTTCCGATTCTGAAGTCAAAATCTAAGCACTAGGCAACCCGCTTTTAAAATCCTGGTCTAAAATGATCGTCGGTCCACTCAAGACAATCATGATTTTAGAGGCTCATTTCTTAAAATTTCCCCAATTTAGATAAAATTATACTGAATTTTATTTACAATTAAATCGTTCATCTTATTTTTAAAATGTATTAGTTTTATAAAACTAAGAAATTCTGAAGAGCATTTTCTTCTTATCTCTTTATGTGGAAGAAAGTACTTATCCTATTTTAATGAATAGTTTCAATTCCATATAGCAGTAAATTCTTCGAATAAGTAACCAAATATGCAACCAAATTTGCTATGGGATTGGTGAACTTATGTTTAGTTTCTAATTAGCTATTCCCCCCCCCTTCCCTAATAAATGGCAATGGTGATTGGTATGAAACTGATAAAACATTAGGCTGAAGGGGGGGGATATTAATTCTCTCACAACTAGTAAAGGGTTTATCAAAAAAAAAAAAAAGGCAGATTTGCATGGCGCATTTTTAATACTGTTTTGATGCTAAAGTCTATATTTATTTTTCAGATAAATTAATTTTAAGTTAGTATTTATAAATTTATTTGAATCAAAAGTTTTCTTAAAAGTAAGTCGCAGTTTTTACTTCAATCAGTTTTATATTTTACTAATTATAAACATAAAGAAGAATAAAAACGAAACACAACCAACTAGAGTACCAATGCTAGTAGGTCTTCCCAAAACCTACTAGCATTCTCTCTAATAAAATATTACTCTATAGAACGTCTTGCATAGCATTGCTGTGCAATAGTTACGAAACATTAACATTTGGCATGAATTTAGAATTTTTACTGAATCTATCGTGATATCCTTGGCGAGTTATTTGGCGATTAATCCTTGGGTTGTGTTAATAATATCCTGAAACCGAATTTGTGCTTTAGACACATTTTTCGCATTCGATTGGAACAAAAACTTTAGACGAAACTGCACTTGTAATCACAAAATTCCATACCAAATATGATATATTAAGTCATTGCGTTTTGTAATTATCGTATTTACTTATAACTGAAAGTACAGGCCTACAGACAGTCAACCCATAGTTAGATTTTCCTCACAATTTAATGGGTTTCTACACTGTAATTGTTAAATCTGTGTGACAGATCTTATCTATTTACTTCTCTTCATTTTGTAATTATCGTGTTAAATTATATTCGAAGTGCCGGACAGTCGGATTTACTCTGAAAAGATTTTACTCAAAATTTGATATAAATCTGCAAATTTTGTGTAAATACTTTATACCAAATTTCAACCATCTAGCTCAAAACGTTTTTGAGCTATATTTATCCCACACAAGCAGAAGAACATTGTTTAAAAATGTTTTTCGAGTCCAGGAAAGTCTGAAATATTATGATTCGCCAAAATCTGGAGTTCTAATTTTTTGACAATTACCATAGTTTCTCTATATTACGCATTCGAGAAAGTAAAAACCACAGACTTCACAGTTTTCTTTAATTCATTAAATAAAGAATCTAAGTATCTTTAATACTGAAGTTAATCTGAATAGAATCATTAATTATTATTATGATAAGTCAAATCGTCCTTCCAATTTTTATAAGGATTTATTATAAAAAATACAGGTTTTATCAAATGTATATCTTTGATACATGCACACCATTAATTTTGGTCTAGATACAATCGAAATCTCCAACAGCGACAATTATGCATGGCATAGCATATTTAGGGTGAAGGTTAGCATTTTGCCAAAACCGAATCTGGCTGGCCTTGTAGAAATTAAGATGGCATTGAAATAATGATGTGCGCTTAGAAATATTTTAACAATGGATAAAACTTATAATTTGAAAAATAACTCATACAGTAATAAGTGTTTAATTGGCATCCGCGGATGTAATATTGTAAAAGTATAATTTTTATGCTCAAAAGGCAAATAGTATAAACTGATTAGGTGCAGAAATTTGAAAGTTATTATTATTTTTTGTTGTTTGTTGGCGGCCCTGATGTGCATATGTTTTTACTTAAATATATGACACTGTGATTCATTCAGTCACAGAAGAAAGACATCAGAATAACGGCTTTAAAGTGGAAAATTTTAATGGCGAAAAATATTTTACAATAATTCTGAAGGTAAGAGTATTTTATAGTAAACAACAAGAATCTTAGATTTCAATCGGATATTTTGAACGCCGTTTTCACTTGTTTGTTAGTTGTAATTAATTTTTTTTTTAAACCAAGTAAGAAAGATTTTTTACTGCATGGAAATTCGAAAAACAGTGTAACTCTAGTTGGTATTTTAGTTATTTTTATTCCTTTTAGAATTGATTATTACAAAGAACAACCCTTTTATACTTTCCCGTATAAGTAATCTACAGAAAGTATGACAATCGTCAAAAAATGTTAAATTGAGATTTTGACGAATCGCCATGTTTTAAACCTCCATGAGTTCGAAAAAAACATCCTTGGAAAATGCTCGTCTGCCTGTTTTTGACAAAAATAGCACAAAATCGACTTGAGCCAGATGGTTGAAATTTGATATATGATCTTTACATTAAGTTTGAAGAATTGTATCTAATTTTGAGTAAAATCTGTTAAGAGGAAGCCTATTTATCCACCTGTTTGAATATAAACACTATAATTAAAAAGAGATGAAAGCTAGCTAGATAAAATTCTGTGCACAGATTTATCATTTACAGTTTCGGCTTCTGTCAAGTCTTGAGCCAAATCCAATACAGATTGACTATCTGTCGGTCTGTATTTTTAGAAACATGTAAATGTGACAGCTCAGAAATGCAATGATATTAAATATATCAAATTTGGTGTGACATTTTATGGTTAAAAGTGCAGTTTTGTATCAAATTTTTTGTTTCAGTCAGTTGAGAGAAGCATGTGTAAAGCAAATGTTCTATTTTTGGATACTATTTACTCATTCCATGGATTAATAGTAAAATAACTCGTGAAGGCTGTCACGATAGATTCAGTAAAAATGCTAAATTCACGCCAAGAGTTAATATCTCGCAACTATTGTACGACAATGCTATGTAAGGCGTTATCTGGCATGGCAAGTTTATTAGAGAATATGCGAGAACCTTTTGGGG
>JAPMOR010119884.1:12763-24642 GCA_026543865.1 Argiope aurantia
TTTTTTTCTGGAATCACCATATCCAAGGATAAAAATTAAATTATTTCAAATTTATTGTTTAAAATTCACAAAATATAGAATTATTTTTTCTTGAAATCTAATAATATTTACAATTTCTATTTTTAACAAATACGCAGGATCATTTGAATTTCATAAAGTTAAAAATAGATTGACGTTTATTCTTAACAATTTTAATATTCATTAAAGTCCGTTATTTATTACATTTCAACAAGTTTACGGTTATTTGATATGCAAGGGGAATGCGATATTTCTTTGATAAAAAATGGAGATAAATTTTAATTAAGTTCTGGTTTTAATTACAATATGTATTTTATTCAATTTTGCTTCCTATCTGTTTAATATTCTCCATTTTTGTGTATGCAGCGTTGAACGTTAAATAAAGTCAAAAGATAGAAACCCTGTTGCAGCTTTTATCAGTAGAAATCACAAATAAATAGAAAAAAAAACTTCTCCTAAAAGTAAAACAGTCTGCACGTTTCTAAAACAAGAATCCGAAATCTAAAAATATCAGCGCCCAAAAAGAGAATTTTCATTCTTTGATACGCTTGGCGACATTTGCCGCAACTATCATGCAGATGAGGCCATCATTCGCTTGTCATCGCTACTTGGCATGGCTACGCCTTCAGCTTGGCGAAATTGTGGTTTCGGTCTCACTGCAGATGGTAGCAAACGTCAGGAGCGGTTGTCACGGATACGAGAGAAACCGCTTCCAATGGTGTTCCTAATAACGTGGATGCCTTTTGCAAGTAGAATCCCATGTCGCGTAGAAAACAACCCAACCCGAAGCCAGCGAAACGTAAGTAATTATGTTAATGCTTCATTTAATTTAATTTTTTACATATTTATATTAATTCAGACTTTTCTCGAGACTTTTTTTAACTAAACAGCATTTGAAAAATATGATTGTAAATCGGATTAAATAAGTGTTCCTTATACTGGCATGTTTCAATTTATTTCTATATAATGTATAATTTAGTCAATAACTTAATTTTTCGAATCAAACCACTCATTTGAAATTACATTTCCTTCTTTTCCCTTAGTTGTTTACTTTTGATTTGTTTATCCGATTTCATTAACGACCGAAACTCATGAAATTAACTATTAATTTAAAATTAAGAAAGTAAATCATATTTATTTATTTTTTCAGTTTACATATTTAAACTGATTTATTACATTTTGTAAAGCTTATTTTCAATTTAGTGTTTGAATTTTTATGCTAATTTGATTTGCATTATATTTATATTTATATTTTTTGTTTATTTATACGTATTTCTTTTTTACATTTGCGATTATGATCTAAAAATTAACTCATGATATTCGATTTTAAGTATTTAAATGTTAATTTCATTTCTAGTTCTTTATCATATTTTTTGTTTACTTTTGCATTGTTTATATTTTGAGAATATTCTAGCATCTACACTATGAAAATTATTATAATTTTTAAAGTTAATATTTAAAATGACATTTAGATTTTCCAATTTTATGGTTCAAAATTGTTTAGTATTTTTTGCATTACACAGACGACATTTTTTGTTTGTTTACTTTTGTTTTGTTTACATTTTCTTTTTTTTAAAGTTACAAGTTATCAAGTAAATTATGATTTTTAGAATGATGATAAATAAGATTGGAATAGAGACGATATCTTTCAAGTTGAAATTTTTTATAATGTTCTATGCAGTGCAGATGAGAAATTAAATTAAGAAACAGCTGATGGCAGTTTTGTTTTTAAATCTGGATGCGGTAGCAATAAGTGCAGACGAAAAACCAAACAAGAAAAGTATTCTGTTTTTATTCCCAATTTTGGAAAAAAATTGTGAATTAATATTATTTTGTCAATAATAAACTTTTGTTTATTAAATTATATTTTTAATTACACAATACAAAAAAATTCTGGCATTAATTTGTCTGTATAAACAACTGATTCACTTTTAACAAAGCACGGATAAAATATTTTTTATAAACTTGTAAATTTAAGTCATGAAAGTTTTTCCGTGCAATTCATTCGACTTAAAGTTATTTCTTTTGCCTAAGTTTTGCCTTTAACTTCTACCGTCATTGTTTTAGTTCGCATATTTCGAGTTCAAAATCTGAATTAGTATTTTTTGTAACATGGACTAATGAAATGGAATATAATTTTTTACGTCTTAAATTTCAAATCGGAATTTCTTTAAAATCTAAGCTTATTCAACTTTAGAAAATTATCTTAGACTATCGAAAACGGTTTTCTATTTATCTCTTATCTAATAATCGTTATTAGATAATTGATATCTTATTTTGCTGTCTGATAAACGTTTATGTTATTCTTTTAAGGATCGTATTCCAGCTGTTGGTTTCCCAAAATTTTCTAGGACTAGGTTTGCGCACGTTTGGTGTTTTTCCGTTATCAAGTTTCTTTCTCCCTAAATTTCGATTTTAGGAAAAAAGATTAATTTGATTTGTAATTTCCAGCAAGCTTTCATTTTGGTTTATTTTTATATCTTCTATATTTTTCGATTATGGTCCGTAACTAACTCGTCAGATTTATATCTGTTTTGAAATCTTATTTCTAAATTAAATTCATTTAATTTTCCTATGATTTGAATTTACTAAGCAGCGTAATTAACCATATTATTATTAAATCGAATTTTATGTTTAGTATAAAAAATGAGTCTAAAAAATAAGGAATTTCAAAGTGATATTGGGGCAAAAAATATAATTTTGGAAAATACTTTTAGGAATTCCCGATGAATATTTTAGGCAACAATTTAAGTAAATTCAAATCTGGCATTAGAAATAAAAAGCTTAACTTTTCAAAAAAAAAAAAAAAAAATTTTCTATGTGAAAACAAATTTAAAAGATTCTTTTTGTATAAAATTGTATATTTGCTATAAATAATATGTACGCTGTAGAAAATTACTAAACAGATTTTCTTCATATTTTTACTAAGTGAAAGAATAAAGCTTGTGAAGCATAAGGAAGGATGGTTATAATGATATTTTCCCATAAAAAGACTTTTTTATATTAAAATATTTCAAATATTAAATTTTTTATAGCATAAAGATTAATTCTTTGACACATCGAAATCTAAAAAAGTAAGAACATGCAAGAATGTATACTGAATTTAAAATCGTAAAAAAAAGAAGAAGGAAAGAAAATTCCTCGTAGCAAACAATTTTGCTAAAAAAAACGAGACAGTTTACAAAACTGTCTATTTTATTCTCACTGAAAACATAAAAAAGTATAGCATAATTGTTTCAATTGTTCTTTTACACTTTTAATCATTATAGAACAGTTTGGTTAGCTGCTTTATAATTTAACAGCAACATATTTCACTATAAAAATGATGTTCTCCAGTTGTCAATGCAATGCCATCATTGATTTACTTTCTCTCTTCATATGCTCTATCTATCTATTCTGACAACAGATGAATTTTTATTTGACAACATAAACATCTAGGCCTACAAAATTAGCAGGACAATTTAAATTTTTTTTTGTCCCAGTAGATTAATTTCTTTCTCTATTTTACGCATAAGAATTAGATCCTGTTTGGTTTTGCTATTTTTTAAAATAATTTTATCTCATTTTGGCAACACGGAACTCACTTCGCAATTACAATAATTTATAAATCAAAGTCTTTAAAAACTCATTTATCAATGAATAATGCTGCTCGAAAAACATTCTCTTCTTGCTTCAATGAATGCTAATGCCCTCAGAAACACTACTCTAAATAATGTCATT
The DNA here is from genome assembly GCA_026543865.1 of Argiope aurantia. Lineage (NCBI taxonomy): Eukaryota > Metazoa > Arthropoda > Arachnida > Araneae > Araneidae > Argiope > Argiope aurantia. Next base: position 16,502 of record JAPMOR010119884.1, read on the forward strand.
TATTTTTCTGATTGAATTCAGAATTTTATTTCTGTTTTTCTAAGCGCGGTTATTCTTTTTAGATTCTGAAGTTATATATTTTGAAAAAATACTTATGCTGCTGTAATTAAGTCATTATTGTACATACAATATGAAATTGTACAAGGAAGTAATAAACTTGCATCATGTTTGTATTTTTTAATAATTCATTTTATTTCTAACATAATTAAATAATTTCATTTTTGTTTTTTAATCTTATACTATATGACTACATGTCGATTTTTTAAGCAGATGCTGTAGAAATCTCTGTTAAACTGTGTGTATCATACATATTCACTAAAAGTATAACCGCTGTACCGAAAAATGGAATCATTTCACATTTGTCACATGGCCAATCGTCAGTGCACATGCCAGGCACTGTTTATTGCCTCATACTGCGCCGTGACGTCACATCACTCTTCCCTCCAACAAGATGCGCCGTGGATTCCAAATTTAAATTGGGAAAATTTGTTTATATGAAATCCGTCTGAAAATGAATTCAATTCATTTTTATAGTCCATTTATTAATCAATGCATATACTGGTAGCATTTCTATACATATTTTTCCAAATAAATGTTTTAGAGTAATTTTGAAAAGAAATATCACATGAGTCATCGAAATTAAAATAATTATTTATCAAATTAGAGCTATAATCATTCTGATCGTTTTTGTATATTAAAATTCACAGTGATCATTTAGCTATTTTCGGTTAATTCATAAATTTCTTTAAAACAAAAGAATTAAGCCAGAACTGTATAATATAAAAATTATAATAAATAATTTTTCCATTATTTTCAGCAATGCAATAACTTCTGTATAATTAAATTAATTTATATGTTGTTTTTTAACAATCTTAATTTATCTTATACTACTAAGTAATGAATTAAAATAACGTTAATTATTTTTCTAAGTCATTTATGCCTAAATGTACATGTTAAAGGTAACATAAATATGAAATTTTTATATAATATAGAACGCCAGGACATTTTTAATCAAAGTATGAAATATGAAAATTATTTAAATATGGCGGATACTTTCTTTAGGCATTGAATATAATACTTCTATTTCATATAAAATAACAGATGATATTTGAGAAAAGTATGAAAAGTATGTCATGATAAGGCTTATATTTAAAAAGTATGTGTTTCATATAATGTTATTTAGAGGAAATAATAAAAGAGTGCCATAAAAATCTTTTATTCAAATTTTAAATGAAAATTAAAGCTCTACAAAATAAAATTAATGAAAGATACGAATACGATATAGTTCTGAAAGACACGAATCGCCAATGTATTTCATATTTAAGCGATTCGTCAACTGGCGTTGAATAGACTGTCTTGGAATTATGTAAAACATCATTTTTTCATATACGTTGCCAAAAAATTCCTAATAATCCTACAGAATGTTGTATTTCAAACTTTGCTGGTGACATATATGCAAAAGAAAAAATATATAAAGCAATATTTGCTCTATTTTTCCTTCCATCTGTAAAAGATAATTCTAATGGATTATTATGAATGGAAAAAACAGATTAGCATACATCAGTTCTTGAAAAATTCTTTCTTAACTAGTTAATAACATTTCATTCCTTTTTTTTTTTTCAAATTGTTGCAAACGCAACTATTCGAGCTTTCAAAATATCGATAAAGAAATAACAGTAATTTAAAAATAGTAGATTCTAGATTGTTGATGGAGATAATAAAGTAGAAATAGAAAGCTGTTTATTACAAACAATGGTTCATCATTTGTTTTTCTATTAGAGTTTCCTTACTTGTGCAATGAAACGTGCAATTTCGACATCTTTACTTGTCAGATTGCAATACCAGATATCGATATTTTTTCTGAAAAAAGAGTTTTTCTATTTACATTCATATGAAATCCAAAATGTAGTGTTTTCACCTTTAAGGTAACCAGAGGGAGTGGTCTTTCCAAAACTTTCCTGCATACTCCTTAATAAAGGTGTTATCCTAGAGAACAACTTGCATGGCAGTGGCATACAATAGTTACGAAATATTAACCTTTGACGTGAATTTAGCACTGTTACTGAATCTATCATGTCATCTTTGGCGAATTATTTGGCGATTAATCCCTGACATGCGTTAATAGTATCCAAAAATCGAATTTGTGTTTTAGACACGTTTTGCTAAAATGATTGAAATAAAAATTTGACATAAAACTGCACTTGTTGTCACAAAATCTCATATCACAATGGATATATTTAAGTCATAGAGTTTTTTGAACTATCGCACTTACTTGTTTCTGAAAGTACAGGACGACAGACAGTCAAACCTTTGTAGGATTTAGGTCAAAATTTGGCAAGTATCTAGACTATGGATGTTAACTCTGTGTATCGAATTTTTATCTATCTAGCTCTCTTCGTTTTGTAGTTATTGGAATTAATTATATTCGAATAGTCTGACAGACTTCCTTTGAACAGATTTTGTTCAAAATTTGAAAGAAATATACAAATTTGGTATAAAGGCCGTGTATCAAATTTCTTCCGTTTTGATCAAAGCGTTTTTGAGTTATCTTTGTCATAGATGGACGGACATTTTCAGAAAATGTGTTTTCGAATTCAGGGAAGCTCTAAAATTATGGTGATTCGTCAAAATCTCGAGTTCGAATTTTTTGACGATTTTCTCTACGTTAAATATACGAGAACGTAAAAATTGGTAAAGTTCGAGTAACTTGTAAAGACATAAAAAGTGAGTTTTCTGATTTACTTTTTCTCATGTACTTTCTAAATATGGTCGATATATTTTTGCTTTCTCGCGTACTAAGTATATAATGAAAAAGTTTTAAAATCATCAAGAGATTCGGCCTCGAAATTTTGACGAATCACCAGATTTCATAACTCCTTGAGTTCGTAAACCACATTTTTAGAATTATGTCTATGGTTCCCATCTGTGAATACAATAATGAAAAAACGCTTTGAAATAGGCTAAAGAAATTTGAATGTGGTTTTTATACCAAATTTGCAGATTTTTGTCAAATTTTGAACGAGATCCATTCAGAGGATGTCCATTTATTGGACAATCTGAGTACAAGTAAGCAACGTAAATTAATTGTAAATCAACATAAACTTAAATGAGAAGTATAAATGTAGCATCTATCGGTTTTTTGTGGTTTTCTTAAAGTAATGTAAATGTGTTAAAAAATAAAATGTCATAAATTAGAATTACGAAATAACATAAGTGTGACATTTATAAGTTTTATGTTGTTGCCAAAATAACGACACAGTAAAAATATTTCAGACATCATAATAAACTTTATTTTGTTTTACTTCCTGATTAAAATTTTGTAAATTAGTATGAGCAAAAATCTATAATATACAGACAGCCATATTAATTCTAAAGAGGGCTAATACCAGGTAATTAACATTTTATGTACATTTTGGGAAACATTAGCATTTTATTTATATAAGTACTGTTATTTTATAATGTGCTTAAAAGGTTTCATTTTTTATGTTATTTTCAAAACGAAAGATTACTTTTTTTTACTTCTTATCAATTCCGGCTATCAAATTACTTTTTTTTATTTATAGAAAAAAGCTTTTAAAGTTACGTTACTTTTTGAGATTTTTTTCTTTTACTTTTGCCGATTTTCTTAAACTGCATTAATGGCATTTATCAGTTCCTCACAAAAATAGAAGAACCTACTTTTCATGTTATCATCCTTTTGTGATGGCTAAAGCTATATCAAATGTTTTTCTAAATGCAAATTCTATTATTTCAAATCAATACCGGTTTCTTAGTGGGTGTTGAGAGCTAAGGCATTTCTTAATATCAGCATTAAAGAAAATAAAATAACTTAAAAGGTTTTCATTTTCTGATTTTTTTTTGTTATTTGGTGTCAAATTAATTTCTGACAAATAAGATTTCGATTTCAGGTTTTTTTTTTATTCCAACTTTAAGTAATATTAGCCGTTTTTAGCGACCAGTTGTTCCCCTATCACATTGAAAACATTGATTTAGTCATATCAACCAACTTATAGCACTAAATGTAAAGATTATTTTAAATTATACTTTCATTAGAAACAGGGAGCATTTCTGATTGGTTAGCTATGAGTGAAAGTTGTGAAATTGGTTCTGTTTTTGAAATAAGGATTATCTCGAGATTTCATTTTACTATTTCCCTCGAAAGTGGAATGAGCAGAAGGATATGCGACCATGAATGATATATCTAAATGTCATAAGTTTTCAAGTGAAATAAAAATTGTCAAAGTCGGTACAGTGGTTGAAACCGGGGAAACTCTATTGGTGCTTTTCCCCAAGGAGAATGCACAATCTTTTGTGAGTTTTTTAGTGACTTTAAGATTTCTCAAGAAAATGGGGATTAGTGGGTAACAAATAATACAGTAGTCAAAAACAATTCACAATCTGAAATAAAGATTGACGAAATCAGAATTGATTGCGGTTGGTGTCTCGGTTTTTGACTTAATATTATTAATTTAATAAATAGTTTGATTTAATTGGTTTAATTTAAATATATGGATATAAGCGTGATAAATTTTAACTAAGCTTAAAGTATTAACTTACTATTTGCTTATTATTTATTTAGATTTCAGACGTTTATATTCAAACTTAGAATTAACATATCATTATTTTTATATCAAAAATTCTATGTTTTGAACGGTTTATCCATATATGCGACACTTGTGCAATGTATTCCAAATTTGATAAAATATTTTATTAATTCAAAACATTCGTATGAGCTATCTACGTCTTCTCTCATATCATTGCATGTGATTGCTGTATGTTGCCACAAAGTCAATTATATTTATCTATTGATTCCAGTACTTACAACACATTTTTTTGTTCACTTATTTATTTTATGTGATTTTTGACGCGCAACATTTTGATATGACAGAGCAATCTCGAGAAAGACGAACTTTATAAGTTAAACATTTTCTTTTTGGGTTTTCATTGTTATTTGACAGAAAATGCTCTGTAAGAGAGATTTTCAATATATTGTTATGGAAAAATCCAAGAAATCTGATAAAGTAGGTGTACGGTGGAAACTCCAATAACAATAACACAAAGCATAGTTGAAGCAAACACAAAATAGCTCACGTAATAAACAATAACACACAAGCTGCAAATTGATAATAAATAATCGCAACAGCACAAAGTATTTAGAGAGAGCTCGCAGGAGATTAATTCTTCTAAGAGATATTTACTCGCGTTTATCAATAAATCTCACTACTGATTCCGTCTCTCGGATTTTTATAGTCTCAATGAGAGAGCAAATAAGATTCTAGAACAAACGCAGGAACTCGAGTTCTAATCGAGCTATCCCCAAGATTTCCGAACATTCGAAATCCTCCATTTTTGTCGCCAAAGTTAGGAAATTTTTCATCAGATCGCCAAATCATTGCCAAAGCTAGAGCTATCCTATTTTTCGTAGCTGGAGATTAACTACACAGGGAAGCAATGTTACTAATTAGTTACAATGTGAGTTTCGATCTTTAGAATCGAAAGATTTTATGTCTGATTAAGGAAAATTAATCACAAAAATTGTTTAAGAAAACTCTAACTATTAATATATTTTATCGATATCGGTAGAATAATTGGCAGTTAATTTATAGTTTTACTTATTAACATGATAATGTTTATAGTCTGGCATATTATCTGAAATTGTATCATGCAATATGAGCATGATTTTTAATCAAACATGTCGCATCATAAAAATCATGCCAAACGCTCTATAGAGCAGATCTTTATACAGTTGGGTATTTATTCTTGGGTAGTAGATGCTCATTGACAAAAAATTCCATTTTTTATTATAAAAGAAATATTAATCGATATATTAACTTATTTCCTCGGTAACATCTAAACACATCACCACAAAATAAATTACGCAAGTTTAAAGTTAAAGGAACTAGCTCATTAATGATTTAACATTTTTTCTTTTACAATATCTCCTCTAATATTAACAAATATTTCCAAAATAAATTTAAGTATATTTCACAACAAACTTTTCGTTGTTTTTTATTTTAATATAATTATCATTTTATTTAATAAGCAGCATTCAAATAAGTATTAATTAATTATATCATAATTATCAATTTTCGAATGTGTCTAAACTTTATTCCAAACTTTTGAGATTAATCATATATATGCATATAGTTTATATGCTTTATTAAACCATTATTTTAAGAACTATTAAATCACAATAATTATAACTGCAAAAATTATGCAATATATTTTTTTTCTGAAAAATACAGAAGCATTTATATGAATGTACTAACATGCCAGCAAAGTGTTCCATTCTGAAAATTCCGTAACCTTTTTGGTATTACGGAGGAAAAAAGAAAACGTTTTTTAATTCCCTTATAAATTATTAATTTTCTCTTATAAATAATTAATTTTGTACCAATTTAGCAAAAGTCTAACAGGACAAAATTTGAAATTATTCCCTACTTTCCAGAATTATTCCATTAATTCTTTACTAATAACCTAAGCTTAAATTTACGAAGCAGGAAGTTTACTTCTAGTTCTCTAATTATTTATGCATATACCCAGTGTCAATCATCTATCATAAGACTCCATCTGAGAAATCAAATGCTAATTTATTCTAATCCGAAAGTTAATCCTTGTTTTCTATATCGCGTGTGTTCTCGCCAGTGTGACATGTTTCTTAGATGGGAAAGAGATAAGGTTTTGCCTTTGGTGTTGTTTTCTTTTTTCAGGAAAATGTGGTATGAATTTCCACATAAATGCCTTGGTTATTAAAATAGTTGTTGCAGAACGTTGTTTGTAACATAATTTTTCACCTTTATGTGTTTTTTTCTTTATTTATTTTTCAGAAAAAATATGGGAATCAGCGTAGATATGAAATTCTCGAGAATTTTCTTATAGTAAGAAAATATCAAAATGTTATACCTGATGTAAAATATTGTCAGAATGTTATATCTAATGCAAGATAATGTCAGAACGTTATACTTAATATAAGATAATGTTAGAATGTTATACCTAATGTAAGATAATGTCAGAATGTTGTAAATAAGATTTTTGTTGAATCTTTTATTTATATTTATAAAAGGAAGTGTTTCGATGTATATGCGTGTGTCGGAGCTTTGTAAGATATGGCATACAGCTGGCAGTTTAAGCATATAGTTATTTCAGAGGATAAGGATTTGAATTTAGAAGCAGTTTATTTTTTAATTTTTCTTTAGAATTTTAGTTAATTAAAATTTAAGCGAAATTCTGAAGTTTTTACCTTTATATTTACAAACTATACAGCGAGAAAATATTGCCGCATCGAAGAAAGACTGTCGAATCTCCATGGCCGAATGGTCATGGAACTGGTCTTGTGATCAAGAGACCTGGGTTCGAATCCCGCTACAGACACTGAGATTAATGGTATATGTAAATACTTAATTCATTGATTTTATGTTTTCCTTTATTTCATGTTCCAGAAGATACTGGACATTTCTTTAGTTTACCAGACAAGTGTTCTGGACTTTTCTTAAGATCTCCAGAAGAGTATTCTGGAACTTTCTCTGCTTATATAAAAGCAGAAGATTTGTCAGTTACTGTATTCTCAGTTCTGAGTTCAGTTAATAAATTGGTTTAGCTCTACCTCTTGTGTGTGTCATTAAGTTCTATACTAAAGTATCTACGTGACAATATTGTAATCGTTAAAAAATTAGAACTGGAGATTTTAACAAATCTTCACATTTTAATTAACGAATCTTCATATTGCTTCACTAAAAATTAAGTGAAATTCTGCAATTTTTACTTTTACATTTATGAAATATATAGAGAGAATATATTGTAATCGTGAAATAATTAGAACTGGGGATTTTAACAAATCTTCACATTTCCGTCAACAAATCTTTATATTGCATCATTAAAAGTTAAGCGAAATTCTGAAATTTTTACCTTTATATTTATGAAGCATACAGAGAAAAAATTGCAATCGTTAAAAAAAATTAGAACTTGATATTTTGGACGAATTTTCATGTTTAAGACCTCCCTGAATCTGAAACACATATTTTTGTCGTATGTCTGTCTGCTAAAGATAACTCAAAAACACTTTGTATTAGACTGACGAATGTATAGTAATGTATCTGAATGTAAGTATATGATCTCTAGTCCAAATTTTTAGATTTTTTAAA
>JAPMOR010119884.1:34642-56647 GCA_026543865.1 Argiope aurantia
TTTTTTTCAATAAGAAAAATGAAAATGCAATTGTTAGAGATAATAAAATTCTAAAAACAATCATTTTAAATTTTCTTTCCACGCCACAATCGAATGAGTTCAGGTAATTTAAAAAAAAAAATAGTTTCGTTGCATACCAATAGATAATTTCCAAATAAATAAATTTAACGGGTCTAATAAACTGACGATTCGATTAATTTGTATTTAAAACTGCACCTGTTGTGTGCATTGACACTTTGTGCAAACTCAGATTCGACTATTTTTTTTCCCTATTTCATAAACAGATATATTATCGACTTGTTGGTTAGAACCATCGAGCCGGAAAGATTACTGACTCACGCGATTTGCCAAGTGAGTGTAGACATCATTAATGTAGCCTTCTGAAAAAGGATTCAACTTTAGTTTACGAAAACTTTGCAATTCATTTTATTTTTGAAAATCAAATTAGTTTTTGAAAAGTCGTAGTGCGCGTGATTGAAGTGTGACTGTATTATGCAGTTTTTGTTTTGAAAGTTTCTTCTGCAAAAATTTAAGAGTAGTTCAGACATGTAAAAATAACTCATTTTTCTTTTAAAAAAAGGAAGAAGAAAGTATCGTAAAGGTAAAGGGAAATGCCGTTGTAAGGAACGTTGTAAATTAAGTAAAATAAAAAAAAAGGATGAAAAGTCGGATGGAATAAGCCATACAGTTTTAATGAAATACGTAATCACAATATCACATCTCAATTGAGCAAATAATAAACATTGTAAGTCATATGGAGCAAACATACAGCTGGTTTTCAAATACGGAAACTCACCTTGCTTTTGCGCATGCTCCAATCGTTTTTTTTTTTTCATAAAATTATGGGTGATAAAATGTGGATATTTTGATCCGCCCGAAGCTCACAGATTAATTTGAATGATTAGACAACATAGATAGAAACTATATTTGAGACTTAAGGCCCATTATCGACGACGGTACAATCCCTCTCGTAGGAGGCACATCTCGGGTACCTGAATCCACACCATTTTTGTATCCATTAAGGCGGAGAGAACCAATCGCCATATCGGAAACTTCTCATCTCTATGTCTGAGGTATAACCCGGGGGGTCCAAAATAAGAGTAAAATGGCAGTGATGGAATTGATACTTGTTTTTTTACTAAACAATGCATAGAAACTTTACACAGTTTCGAATGAAATAAAATAATATAATTCTAAAATGAAATGAAAATCAATATCGGATAAATAATAATAATGCTTAACAAAAAACTTCGGAAAAGTGTTCTTATTCATTGCGTATCACTGCCCTGCAAAATAAGATAGTTCAAAAGGGAGGGGCACAGGGAAGTGAAACTAACAATACATAGGACGACGTACTAACAACAAATCTTTGAAATACTTCAAATAAATGATAAAAAAAACTTTTCGTATTCTTTTATACCTGCAGAAGAATTTATACTGTAAATTTGTACTCTATTTTAACATTATGTTGTGCATTTTATAAGGCGTATTTTTTTCTTTCATTTTCTTATTTCTCTAAAAGAAACCCTTGAATTACTCTCCCACACTCTTTGTTTTCAACTTTTTTTTTGTAAAAATGAGTTATTTTAATATGTCGAATCCCTTCAAAGATTTAAAATGTCCTTTTTGAAGAACCTATATTTTGTATCAAATTATTGTATGTGATATACGATTGCTGTATGTTGTCCACAAAGTTCTGAACCTCGTCAGCGAATACACATTTTTTATGTTTTGTTGCATGTGACATACATCATTTTGATATGACAGCGATGCTTTATTTTTTGTCTTCGCCTCTATGGCAGGGCTAATATTTTGAAAAATTATAACGGATGGTAATTTTATTAGTAAAAACAAAGAATTTGAGCTGTAACAAGTTTTCATTTGTTGTTTAACATTATTCATTTAGATTAGAATATTTTTTTGATAATGGCTGTCTGGTATACAAGTTTGTATTGATCATCACTTAAGGGAATATTTTATAAGATAAATTATATTTACGATATGAGATTTACATTGTTTTAGTGAAAATAGTAGATAGGAGAATAAACTATTACATTGAGTTCCCTGAAATTAAAAGTTGCTAGCCATTCACATAATCTGCTAATAACGATTTGTTGCTAAAAAAAGATTGGAAATTGGTGTGTGAGCTTGTTGTTAGTAATCGGAAGCAAACTGGACTAGATAGGCTAAAACATTTTTACTCTTGCATGGGATTTCAATGAAGGATAGAGTGATACAGTTGCATCATGGAAAAAGAAAACATTAACATACGCAGCACATAGTAGAGACTGACGTATATATATAAAGGGTGTCCTAAATTAATACAAGATAAGAATTTGCCACCATTCGTGCAGTAAAATGTTAGCAACCCTATTAAAAAATATTTCACATCTGATAGTTTAAAGTTAATAAAAATGCAGTGTTACACGATAGAACAACATGTTTTCATTATTGAACAGTATTTCAAAAATAATGAAAGTATGACGGCCATAGTTCGAAAATTTGAGAATTGGTCCCCTAGATCGTGTGAATTAATATCTTTGTATTTTTATGGGGTTATTTGAAGTCAAAGGTCTATGCCAACAAGCCCGCAAGCACGCACGCATTGAATGGAGAAAATTCAACGCTGCCTCAACGAAATTCAGCAAATTTATGAAAATTGTCATGGAAAATTTCAATAAAAGATTGCGTATATGCCAGCAAAACCGTGGACGTTATTTGCCCTATGTGTTATACCATACATAAACTTATCCTGTGTACTTTATGATTCAATAAAAATATAACAATTTAAAGAAAAAAAATGCTTTTCTTATTTAATTTAAATCTAGAGTTCACACATTGTTTTATCGTTCAACACTCAACTTTTACAAACCCTGAACTTTCAGCTATCAAAGGTTTTTTAATAGGATTGGCAACATTTTACTACACAAATGATGGCAAATTCAAATCTGGTAATAATTTTTGGATACCCTTTCCTATGCTACAGAGTTTCATAGATATACATATCAGTAATAGTTATCGTATAAACAAAGTCATACGATTCCGATTAAGTATATGTGAATATAAATATCAGGTGAAGTAATGAGATAATCATTAGCATTGACGTAAAAGCTTGAGGAAAGAAAGATTCTAATCTTATATTAAAAATTCACAGAAATAATACGAATTTAGAAAGGAATGAATGTTATTTCATAATTTAAATGTAGAAATTCCTGATAATATTCTATTTTATTACTGCAAATCATTTCTAAAAGAAGCTGATTAAAGAAGACGATAAGTTATAAACATTTACTGAGGTTTAAGTTTACTGGACATTCATATAACGTACTAAAAACTATCTCATTACAATCAATTAATTTTAACAGAAGATATTTTAATAGAAAAAAAACAATAGTAAAATAACATTATGATTATATATTCTTAAAATAAAAAAAAATATATAGCAGCTAATTTAAAATAAAAACGTAGAGTTTTCCTTGAAAATAATGTGCTGTTTTAATTTACAAAATGGTTTGATAATGTTGAATGTAGTTTTGAAGGCATAAATGTATGTTTTAAGATTTTAATATACAGAATCAGTTATAATAAGAATAAATGAATACTAACATTATCAGGAAATATCTAGAATACTCTAGTTATTTCCTGAGTTAATTCTCTGATTTAATACAAAATCATTCTTATATTTGCATTAAGGATGGCAAGATTCCATTATATGAGACACTAATCTTCGACTAAATGATAGCTGGGCTGCATTAAATATGCTTATATATATATATATAAATGAAAAACGCGTATTTTCTACTTCTTCATTGTAAAATAATAATGAAAACTTGAATAAATCCATTTCTTATTTTTTATCTAAGAAAATATTCGTTACAGATAATTTTCTTTGCATGAAATTGAGATAAGAAAATAACAGACTTGAATGCAGTATGTTTCCTGATTAAATTCTACCCAGATCGGTATGTAAATATTTAAAGCATACTGACTTAACTTTTTAATTGAAACGCTTACTATATTCATAAACGAAATACATTTTACTGTTTTGTATGTATAATGACCAACGATTCATGTAGATTAGTTTATTAATTTTATAATTAATACACTTGATTATTTATTGCTAATATTGTTATCGGTATTACAACATTAAATTATTATGATACTTTAGCTGTTCCTACAAAGTTATAAAGTGCATGATAATTTTTCAAGAATTCTAATTGTTTTATTCCTTATCTTCATTGAAATATGAATTTAAATTCATTATCTTAATAAAATCAACCGCTGAAACTCATTACCCTATTAATTACCAAGGATGAAACCTGCATAAGTGCTTTTTCAACTTTTTCTTCTAGTAATGTGAGCAACCATCCACATTGGTGACTCGGACGTGATATATGCTATGAAGAATTATAATATGGAGTGACTATAATATGAAATATTTTGTGTTTAGCTTTGTCCTATAATGAAGAGACTGCAGCACTTATTTCCGGATGCTATTTCCACTTTATTTAAAATAATCTTTATCATTTTGGTGCTAAGAAAAAAAAATTAATTGAATCTAGAAATTAATTTTTTCATTGATTTGCATCAATATTGTCATATTATTTCTTACAATATTGAAGTTTCATTTTTCTAGAGAAAAGATTAAACAAACACAGGTTTATTGTTTTGATAGTGCAAATTGGATTATGAAAAATTTGATCTGCTAACAAAAAGATGGAGATATATTCTATTTGTCAGGTGATTTAAGACCTCCCCCCTCCCCATCCTGTTTAGACATTTTCTTTTCTATTTTTTCTTCTCTCATTTTGATTTTGAAGATAAAATAGTGTGGGGGAAAATTGATGACAATTTTACGACAAAGTGTCATAAAGCAACTCAGTTGCTAAAAATAACTTTTCACTTCCTAACCTCTAGCTATTGCAAATATAGAAAAACTTTCACAGCGGAAGTCGCTCATTATGATGTGGCGACAATTCGACTAATTTGAATCATATTTTTATCTTCAATCTTAAGGAATCTATGGGAAAATAATAAGTTTCGCTTCGCTTAAGTTAGATAGTCATCTACAAAGTTGGCGGGATTCTGGTGACCATGATTTACGATTTGTAGAAAATTTCATCAAATCGTGTCGTGAGAATCATTGCAGTAGATAATATTCCTGTAAGAAATCTACTAACTTAATGTTTATAATAAGTAAGAAATTTGCCCTTCAGGAATTTAATTGCATTCACTGTAAATATTTTTATCTCGACTGCTTCTTTACTTAAAATATACAACCCAATGGCTAATTTCCAAACTTTTAGAAATAAAAATATGGTTCTCTGTGAAAAAGCAATTGAAGTGACGGAAGCAAATATATTTTATGTTGTTTAATTCAATAAATGTATTTCTGAAAAATTTACGAATTCTAATTTATTACGGTCCTTCGGTGCTATCAATCATATGCAAGAAAAAATTGTTAATTCCTTAAAACATAAATAAAAACTCCCACTGTTTTATGATTAATATTGACCGAGTTATAGATGTTTAATTTAAATAAAGGTTATTTATAAATTTATTTTAAGGAATAATTTGGAAAAGTAACTCTATAATTCATAATTTCAATGTACTTACCATTCCTTAAGACATTTTTTGAGACTATAAATTTAGCCGTAAAAATCGTCTAAAATACTGATTTTTCAGCTTTTTATAGCTGGATCTATTTTATTCACTGAAAAAGGATCTTTTATTTGAAATATTATAGTGTCTAAATATGATTGATTGGATAAAATATGATTTTCCGTGTCGTTTAAAGTATTTTTCCAACTGGGACTATTTGCTTATCTCTGATAGTTTAGAAATTAGTTATTAAATCACGATCAGAGCGAATACCTAGTGTAATATTAAGAAGCCTCTTTTTCAATTCAGTTGATTTATGTTTTGTTCAATTTAAAATCGTATAATGGAGAGAAATCACCATAGTGGCAATTTTTAACCATTGGCTGATGCTAAGAATAACGCTTATTCTAAATCCCTATTCATACGGATAAGATAACCTAATACCAAAGTATTGTTTTCGGCACCGGCGGGTACTGTATGTAGTACTGCTACTAATGTTTGTAATGTAGTACTGCTACTAATGTTTGAAACTAAATATAAGTTACTTTGAAATGTATGAAATTAATTTTAAGAACTATTTTACTATGCGCAAAGATATTCCATTCGATCTTTTTTTTTTTTCATGCTACCGACTTGAATTGCTCCATTCATGCATAAGATCTTTAATTTTCTTCCTTTCTTTCTGGGGTTTTTTTTTCTCTAATCCGATATGATTGTTATTTTGAAAACAAAATTACGGAGATCGCTGATTACATGAAATATCTTTAACTAATTTTATGATGAGCCGAATTTCATTCTTACAACCAATTGAAAATGCGAATATTAGATGAAAGAATGCTTTGGTTCAATTAATAATAATGTTCTCCAGGAAAGATAAATTATTAAAATTTTTAATTTATCCATATACTTTTGGTATTATTTTCGTTTAATTTTCCACCGTTGACACTTGAAGTGTTGTAATTAAAAGTGTTACTTCCCCAGGAAAGACAAAATATTAAATTTTTAAATTTTTCTACATGTTTTTGGTATTTGCTTTCATTTTCCACTTATTTCAAACCATATCTCAGTATTGCCACTTACAGTGTTAAAATGAGTACTAATATTTCTCAGGAAATATAAAGTATTATTTTTTTTAATTTATCAATATATTTTTGGCATCGCTTTCGAATCACTTCTCACTATACATTATGTATAGCGAGTGCATTTAATTTCGAAATATATTGTATTTTTTACAGGAAGTCAATAGAACTAAGACAAACTCATTATATGCTAATGTGAAATTAATTGTGCCACTTGATGTCGTGTCGGCTTTGCTAAGGAAACAGTAACACCTGAAGGTAAAGACTCCCGAACAGTCGACGACTGAAGTCTGGTTTCTAGCTTACATGCAGATGACACACACACTCGCTTGCACAGCCTCTTTTTAGAGGTGGAGATCTTTCACACACCTCACGGATAGAACACAGGGTGAAGAACAACCATGCTCAAACCAGGACTCGAACCCATGACGCTCAGATCACGAGAAAGTCGCGCTACCCCTAGGCCAGGACACCAGCAATTGTGTCACTTGTCTTTGACATTTGATCTCTATTAATATGGCAACTTTCCATTAATAGAGATCAAATGTCATGTCAAAGATCAGATGTAGGTCGAATTGTAGTTAGATGGAATGTGTAATTTTCTTTATCATATTATGTTACTGTTCATTGTGCTAGGGCATTTGAACTTTTTTATCATGGCAACAATGTTAAAAGAAACTACGTGACTGAATAGTTGAACATTTCAAGATTTATATCTCTGTATTTCAAAGAAAAAACACACTCTTCATTAAAATATATTCACACATGTCTGCCTTTCAAAATATGATAAACATTCGCGCGAACAGCATGCAAGCTACCCATTATACAAAACAAGACCAAATGCAAATAAGAATTTATCAACAGATAGTTTCTACGAATTCGTTGTTCGCACCTTTATTATTCTAGTTTCTAAAAGTGCCTCAAATCTCACATCATTATTCCGAAACATAACAAAACAGAGTATTCCTCTCCTACTACAAACTCCCCGCCACTACAAAAGTGATGATGAAATCCCGGCATAAAAATGCCCCGGCCCAGAAAAATCCCGGCCGGGCAAGATAACGCCACTGAAAACAAAGGGCTGCTTCACACCCTTCGGAGCACAGCAGAAAAGAGTACGCTCCCTATCTCACCTATCCCCGATAAAAGAGGGAAGACACTGGCGAGCGGACAGACAAGAGAATGGAAAATAATAATATAATCTAGCATGCAGCAGGCATTTTCATTTCCCTAAACATTCTGCAGCAGAGATATGTGTGTGCTTGCTGCAACATCTCATGTTGGCTGCCTTATCTGGGTCCGCCATCTTTTGCAACAGCGGGGTGTGAGGGGAAGTTTCTCAATTGTTTACAAAGGGAATTTGGCGTGGAACGGTGTCAAACCAACAAAAGGGGAGCATCAGCCCTGCGTTATCTTTTTCGGAACGGTGCTAAGGCATTGTTGTCGAAAGCGTTTGTTGGACCGTCTTTTCTGGCATTGGTAGACGGATATGGCAGAGACCGGTGTCGATGTAGTGATAGTGAGTCCGTAGGAATGCGATCGGAATTGCAGTGACGGCTGGATTTGGTAAGCATTTGAGAGTGAAATTGTTTATTTAAATACTCAGTGATCATTATGCTGAAAGAGAAGGAAAAAAAAAGGAATGAAAATTAACAGTCCGCTTAGTATGTCTTACTACAATTAAATGAATTGCAGATTTTCATATGCCAGTATGCATATATATGGGCATTAAAAAGGAGTACATTATTTTTAAACCATTTTTCTGTCATTCCTTGAAATAGGAAGACGCAACGAAAGAGCTGGATTGTAATCCAAGTTGTGCATTAGATAAAATAACTATCCTCTATAATAAAACTGTCTTTGGCGGATTGGCAACTTTTACATCGATATAGTACATTTACATCAACATACATTTTTTTTGTGCATTATGATTATTATTGGACACATTCATTGGCGATTTTTTATTTTTGTAATCGAAAAAAAATTGCGATTTCTATGATTCGAGATTCTTACTAATCTTCATATTTTATTATTATTATTCTGAGACTTTCTCTTCGTTTGTAGAATATCCCCGAACTTGGAATCTCTAGCATTCCCATCAGTTGAATGGATATATGTTGAACGATTTATTAAGAAGAAAAAGGGATTAAAGTTTACATACACTACATAAATTAATAACACGGGGACTATATACAATGCAATAATGAAAAAAAAGGAGTGTTTGGTGAGGAGGATGAGTTCTAGAATTTTGATGAAGTTAATATTGCTTGGAGAAGGGCTTGTCTGAGGAAGGAGACAAAAATTATTTTGGGCTTGGGTCTGAGAAAAACACATTTTTACTTTATCGTAAAAAAAGTAAAGAGAAGGTAATGTAATTGTCTAAAAATTCAAACGAGATTCTGTGGAATCTCCTCATTTTAAACCTTTCTGAATTTGAAAAATTTATGTTTGGTATTATGTCTGTCTGTCTCTGAATACGGTTATCCAGGAACACTTTGAGTTGGGCGGCAGAAATTTGGTATATATAATTAAGACCAAATTGGCTGATTCCTATCAAATTTTAAACAAAATATAGCGACATAAAATCTGTCTATCTGTTCGAGTATACGTGGAATCCGTTAACTGCAAAACGCATAATACTTCGTAGATTAAAATTTAGTATACAGTCCAGTATTTAAAATATAGATATTTATTAAAACTTCAACCAAATTCCTCAAACAGTTGACCACCTTCTTTTAAATTTATTTAATTTTCAAAAAAATAATTTGAATATGTATTCGGTAAAAGCCATACTGACAATGCAAAAAAAAAAAAAATGTCAGTGTTGTAGTCTGATGAGAATTTCGGGTCATCCCATGATAATATAGATTCTGAAGAAGATATACTTATTAATGAAACTATTTCATGTTTCGCAAGGATCCATCCATTATTAGATACCCTCTAAAATATATATCTGATCTTATAAAATTCATTTAATTCATTGAACTGAAATTGATATGAAAGACCTGTATGGCGCTGTTGATATGACAAAATATTTAAAGAAATGTGATCGAGACAGATCCTGTTAGCGCAGATTGCCAAATAGAATTCTTTATGATATATTACGGCATTCAGAATATCGAATAATATTTCAGAAATATCATAAAATGTCTTAGAGGGTGCTAAGGAATTAAATTTTCTGTTAAGGTACATCTTTTAGAATCGAATCAATAAAATTCTCGTATAGTTTTGGCTTAATCTTTTATGCTAGATGTTTAAGTTTCGAAGTAATAAAGAAATAACAAAATGTAATAAACACGTTTATTCTTCTTTGAGTGACTTGGATTTTTTGTTGTTGTTTAGTATGGCAATTGCCATTAAGCCGGTGGGGGAGCGTCTCTTGCTTTTCAGTAGCGCCAACTACGATCAAGAGTACGACTTAGCTACTCACGCATCACATTCGCTTGCCCAATCCCTTTTTACAGGGGGGCACATTCATACATCTCAGATAGAACAGATGAAGAACAACCACGTCCGAATCGGGAGTCGAATCCAGGACACCCAGATCACGGGAAAGACGCGCTACCCCTATGCCAGGACGCTGGCATTTGGGCTTGTATTATTAAGCAAAGCCATTATTGCATTATAAAAGTTGGAAGTTCGCGTTTAATAGCACAAGTGCCAAAGCTGATCAAGCTGCACCAAAAATATGGGAGATATATAGACATATAATATAAAAATATAAATAATAATAATATAAAAATACGGTAAAAATTCTAAAATCTTAACCATTTACTCATTTTTATATAAATGGTTTAAAAATGGTGTCTAAAAGGGGTTGAAAGCATTATTTCTTTATGCATGAAGTATAAAACCATTCATTGTTCTCTTATAAGATTAATTAAATTAATTAGACAAAATATTGATTAGACAATTCTCTAAATTACATAAAATATTGATTTTAAATCATTAAAACAAAACTCTGTTAAAATATATCAATTACTTTTAAATACATTACGATCATGTTTATGACTATTTCATTGGGCGTATTAATGCACAGCATAGTCTTCCTTTCCTAACAAACTTTAGTTACACTTTGATTAGGACATTCGGAAATATTCTGTGTCTGTCAGTGTCACATCCTAAATGATGACGTTAGCGAATCTTCTTCGTACATTTTTTCTACTTCCAAGTAATTCATCCTAGTCTCTACGATAGGTTATACAAAATTTATTTTTTGCTCGGTAAAAATCCTTGAAGATTGTTACACTGCATGGATTCTTTTATTCGTATTGCTTTAAACCGAAATCAGATTCAAAATCCATCAACTTCAACTTTGGGTGAGATATTGGGATTACATCTGAACGAATATACCAATAATAAAGAAATGCGAAAATAAGATGCACGATAACTGCTTTCAATCATCAGGATCTAGCTGTATATTTTGAAAAAAAAATGTATAATCTTATGGGTAGAAACTTAATCTTCTTTTGGAAAGTCTTGGAAATGTTCTTTTTTAAAAGTATTTTGTTCTTAGTTTGCTGTAAGTGATTTTCTGATTAAATTTCAAATTGGTTGAGATATTGGGAAAATTCTCAAGAGCGGTTTAAAACTGGTTGCTTCTATGTCGATTTTAAGAAATTACAGAAAATGATACGAATATATTTAGAGCAATCTATACATGCGGGTGAAAATAATTAAAAGGTTTCCATTGATATATTTAGCATAAAAAAAGCTTACTGATTTCAGTTATAAGATATTAATCATTTATGAAATTATCTGCAAACATATTTTAAGAAAATAAATAAAAAAAGGAAAACTGAAATCATTATTAGTAGTGAGTTTGCGGAAGCTGATCTGATTACTGGTTTTAAAACATTTAATTTTGAAAATAATTGAGTTTTTCCAAACAAACAAACAAACATGTAATATTAGTTTTATTTCGGTTTTGATCACTACAGCTTTGGCAATAACCATTTAACTTAGAATTCAAAATAATAGCAAAACAGAATGACGTCATTGTAATTCCAGTGACGTCAATATCCTATTACATCGAGACTAACTAACAGCTGGGAAATACGCGTGATATTTTTTTAGTCTCATTTCATTGAGATAGCAAAAAGCAAAAAAACGAGGGGAAGGAGGAATATTTGTCATTCTTAGCTTACATATCTTCATTTCAAAGACGGGGCTAATTTTATGCAATAGAATAGTTGTAAATGAAATGGACGCCAAGTTCTCATGAAGTGTCTGCACAATTTTTGTGGTCGTTAAAGCAGATAAAATCTTTGCAGTGTGCTATTTCAAACCACACTGAAGTTTCATAAAGCGTAGTTGATATTTTAACGTTATTAAGCCATCTATAATCAGTGTGCATACGCGCTATCTTACTCATTAAAATAAAAACCACTTTTATTTGCATGATAGTGGATGCTGTTTAGAAGTGAACTAAATAGTGAAAAATATAGGGAATTAGCAATACTAAATAGAGAATTTTGTAAGCAGATAGAAATTTTAATCAATTTTTTAAAGCAATAATTCTTAAAATTAAATTATATTTATGAATTAAATTCCAATTATTACAGATTCTCTTCAGATTTTTTTGTGTGTATGTGGAATCAAATTATGGCAAAAGTAAAAACAGACGAAGCGTTTCCTTTTTTGATTTACACAGCGTAGCATGTTTTGTAGTTAACTTTGTAGGATTCTGAAAAGAATTTTCTCCACATTTTAATATAGTGTTTCTTTCCCTTAATTAATAATCGAATTTCAGTATAAATTTCTAATTTTGTTGTAATGATAAAATTCTGTGGATTTTTTTAGCTATAGCATTTACATGCATATGAGTCAACAGGTTGACAGTAAATACCTGGCCAGATTTGGTCAAAGATTTGATGCAGATATACAATTCTTGTGATAAAACAGTCTATTAAATTTCATCTATCGAGTCCCCTTCATTTTAAAGTTACCGTATAAATATGTATAAAGATGTAATAAATGACAGGATTTTTTTTTCTATTGCATTACTTTAAAAATGTCGGGAGTTTACATATTTTAATGTAAAGACCATATGGCAAGTTTTATTTGTCTAGCTCGTACCATTTCCGAGTTTTCGAATTCACTGATAAACACCTAATTCCCCCCCCCCCCAAAAAAAAATCTGACTCAGATTGATCCGAAGCTTGAAGACTCATCAATATCTTGAGATCGAATTTATCTAATTTTTTTCTTTATCTTAAAATACATCGTTTATGAAAAAGTTACAAGATCAGACATATCTTCATAGGCATCATATGCCAAGTAGATCACTCGTTCCTGGCGGGCATGCAGTGAATGCCACACAAGCAGACGACAAAATTTAGGAATGCTATTCGAAACACTATATCCTGTAAAGTGAAAATGACTGACACATGGACAAATACGCTATCCAATGATTTATTTTTAGAGTGTTAGTGTTTTTATTTTTATAGTTTATTTTTCGCATTGCAATTATGTCTTGTATATGCATGTAATTTTAATCAATGGGAGTGTTCCTCTCAAATATTCCTCGCATGTAATCTAATAAAGGTGTCATCCCCTCCCCCTCTCGCATAAAATTGTGGAGCTTAGACAAGGTAGCGATTCCCTTGCATGGCATTGGCGAACAATAATAATGACATATGGGTTTTTGGCGTGAATTTAGCATTTTTACTGAGCCAATCGTGTAATCCTTGGGGAATTTTTTTTGGCGATTAATCCATGACATTCAGAAATAAATACGCAAAAATCGAATTTGTGTTTTATACGTTTTGTTCCCAGTTGATTGAAGCAAAAAATTTGACATGGAACTACAAATTATAGTTATAAAATCATAATCAAATTTCATGCATTTAAATCATTTTGTTTTTTATATATCATCTTTAGATTCTTATGAAAGTACAGATCAACAAAAAGTCCACCCCTTGAAGAGTATGGTTCCGAATTCGGTAGGTATCTACGCCGTATAAATGCTAAATATATCTATCAAATTTTATGCATCTAGCTCTCTTCATTTTGCAGTTATCTTGTATTCGAAGAGTCGGACAGACAGACTTCCTGTGAATGGATTTTCGCTCAAATTTTGATAGAAATTTACAAACTGTATGTAAGGATCGAATACCAAATCTCATTAGACTAGCCAGAAACGTTTTTAACTTTGTCATAGGAAGATAGATTGACAGATGCACAGACAGACAGAGATAATGTCAAAAATGGCTGTTCCAAGCTCTGAAAGAATATGGAAATTCATCATCCATTCTCTAAAATAGGGGGTGGGGCGCGGTGGCCTGGTGGTAAGGTCTCGGTCTCGGAAAAGGAGGGTTTCAGGTTCGAGACCCGATTCCACCGAAGAACCGTCGTGTAAGGGGGTCTGTTGCATGTTAAATCGGTCATGACCAAACGTCCTCCCGCTGGTGTGGTGTGGAGAGGGGGGTGCCAGCTCAAGTGTCGTCCTCGTCATCTGATCGTGGTTCAAAATTACGAGGTCCGTCCCAAAATAGCCCTAGTGTTGCTCCAAACGGGACGTTAATATAACTAAACTAAAATAGGGAAATTCATCAAAATCTCGAGTTCGAAATTTTTGACAATTATAATATTTTTCTCTATACTTCTTGTACGAGAAAGTTAAAGTAATATTTCCTTTTTTTATAGAACTTTCGGGTTTTTGTTTTTATTGTTTGTTTTGTTGTCTTGCAAATATTTCTTGCTTATATTCTTTAATATTAATAAATAAATTTTTATACTCATGATATGCTTCGTACATTTTAAAATTATCTTTAGGGGTAGATGCTGGTTCCCAAATCCTACTATGTATTGAATCTCTCTGTAAGTTTTAAAATGAAAACTAATTCAGAATCAACCTATTGTTTTTATAGCTAATTTTTTTCTGAAGATGATGTTTGATAGTATTTATTTAATACTTCATATTAAATTGTATACATTGTATTCATATTATCATGCCATGAACAAATCATTACGTTCTTTGGAACATAATGATTTATCTCTACCCTTTCCCTCATGTAGTTGACCATTATATCTAAAATAATTTTCTCAAGATCGATCTTCACGCATCCTTTTCTCACACTCACTTTAAACTTTCGAAAAAAATATCAACCCTCTGTCGTCCAACAACCGCACGTGACTTGTGCCCAAATCTCTGACCTGTGCCTCTAACGAGACTAGAGGGGTCAGTGCTCACAATGCCCAAAGCTGCAAAAAACGAGCTAATGACAGCCTTTAAGCACACACTTTCGTCGTTACTCTGTCCAACTTTATTACACGGTTGGACAACATTTCTCACCTTATGCTCCTATGCGCTATCGGAGCAGCCACTTGGTAAAGCGATAGCAACAAGCTATTATTTTCTTGTTATGGCCATTGTGCTATGACTGCATTCATGAGCATTCATGAAAAGACGTATAGTTGATTATGAAAGTCTTCGAGCTATGCTTGAGCAGTTTTGAAATGATTGATAAATCGTCTATCGTTTATGCTGCATGGTTTATGGGAGATTGGACAATGTCCATGATGTTTAGGGAGATTATGCAAAGTGACAGAGATGATTTACTGAAAAAGTGGAATGCGTTACATACTGATGTAGGTCTCTTGTATCTGAACTATTTTTCTTAACTATTTTGACCTTTGTTTCTTGTATGTGTGTTTTTCATTTTTTTTTAGTTCTTTCTCTCATGTTGCATGCATAATACATTATATCCAAATGAACTTTTGAAGTTTTTTACAAAAACTTTTTTTTTAAAAAACAGGATAGTAAGAAAACTATGGCAGCTTTATAAATTATTATTTCAAAAGATTTATGCACGATTACAGATTTGAGTTGATTACTTTTTACTTTCTGGTTCATCTACGAAGTATAAAGAAAATATTGTAACCATAAAAACATTCGAACTCACAATTCTGTACGAATCTCCACATTTAAGATCTCGAATTAAATTCGAAAAACACGTTATCGGCACAATGTCTGTCTGATTGTGACATGAATAATTTAAAAACATTTTGAACTATATGGATGAAATTTGATATATGATTTTTACACCAAATTTGTTGATTGCTTTCAAATTTTGAACAAAATCCATTCATAGGAAGCCTGTTTGTTCACTCTTCAAATATTAATTAACACGATAATAACAAAACGAAACGAGTAAGTAAATAAAATTCTGTGCACAGATTTAAAATCTATGGTGTAAACAGTTATCAAATTTTGAGTCAAGTCCATTTACGAGTGGACCATCTATTGGTCTGTACATTCAGATCCATGTAAACGCGATCTTATTGTTAATTATTGTTCGTGAAATATGTTTAGAAGTTAAATATTGATTCTGAATCTTATTGTTAGTTATTGTTCGCAAAACTTGTGTAGAGGTTTCATGTTGATTCGGAATCGTTCTTATTAGTTATTGTTCATAAAACTTTTGGACCCATGTATTAATATAAAAATGATTTGATTCGGTATGCCAGGTTTACTTTTAAAGTTTATAAACGATTTTTGGAAATGCCTTGTATACTGAAATCACTATAACACTTCTAGTAATTGCTTTAAATCTGCGTTTTAAAGAGAACGAAGTACTATTGAAATTTGACACGACAGTACATCGTGTATTTTAGTCATAAACTATAATGGATGTACGTTTTAATACTTTCCACTCCTGAGTAAAATGCTTTTCTATCCATTTTTCATTTCAGTTTGAGCTGGAATAGGTAAATAAGATTTTCAAACTAGATAATTGTCTTTTATGCTTATAATTTCAAATAATATTAATAAATTTAAAAAATTTGAGAATTTTATAAAATATAACTTTTATATACTAATGAAAGCAATGGTCAAAGTATGTCGTTTACACTTAATTGTAACCACTTACTTTCAATTGCCCTCCAAATACCGTTATCGAAAGAAATTGGTAGGGCTTAATAACTTACAAAGGATAATGTAAATCGAAACTCTACGATCTAGATTAATGAAATTTGACATGATTTTATTATCAAAATTATAGGTAATGTAAAAATTTTATTTAAATCTACACTCAGATTGGCCGTCCGCTGGTCATTCAGTGGAGTACATATATTATGTTCGCAAATGAAACGAGAAATTGGCCGGCGTCATGGCATTGGGGTAGCGCGTCTTCCCCGTGATCTGGGCATCTCGAGGTCGAGTCCTGGCTCGGGCATGGTTGTTCTTCCTCTGTGTTCTATCTGTGAGGTGCGTGAATGTGCCCCCATGTAAAAATGGGTTCTGCAAGCGAATGTGCCGCATGAAATAGCTAAGTCGTACTCTTGGCCCTAGTTGGCGCTACTGAAAAAACAAGAGACGCCCACTCGGCTTAAATCGCTGGCAGATAACTGTCATAAGTCACAACAAAGAAGTAATTCAATAGTACAATGATGTTTATAAAAGAATGTTGTAATTTACACCAATTTGTATATTTCTATTAAATTTTGACTGTAATTTATACGGAAGAAGTATGTCTATTCGACTGTGGGAATATAAGATAACACGACAACTGCTAAACGAAATTAAAATCTGATGCACAGGTTTGACATCTAAAGTGTATATATCCATCAGACTTGCAATCAAATTCTTCAAGAAGTTAATTGTCCATCATTCTGTACTTTCACAAACATGTCAATGCGGTAAATGAAGTTTGATTTTGTGACTACACTTGTTGTTTTGTGCACATAAACTGTAGTTCTGTAAAACTTAAAGATCTAGATCAATAAAAAGAGTTTCGTAAACAGATTTATCAACTAAAATCAAATCTAGAACCAAATCCATCAATGGTTTAACCATATCATTGTCTGTACTTCTGAAAGCTCGTAGATGCGATAATTCAAAAACGTAACATATTAGACAAATTAAATTTAGTTCGCTTTTTTAGCGTTTAAAATGTAGATTTTTTAAAAAGTCATATTTTGAACAAAATCTGACAACTATTCGCTTTTCGATGATTTATACTTTCATGTGAGTGTAAATTCAATAAATCAGAAATTCAATAACAAATAAATGAAACTTAATATGCGATCTTGTAATTTTAATTGTAGTTTGTATGAAATTTTGGTTTTAATTCAAACAAATTTAGTTTGGTTTAAAAATGTATACAAATAAAAATGGTTATAAAATGGATTGATTATAAAAATTATACTTAATTTTACCCAAATTTGGTTTGGTTTACACAAAATTTTGAATCCAAAAGGTATCCAAAATACATATGCTGTTTTCTTATCCTTGTAGTATATTATCCGCTTCCTTATGATTAATCGTCAAATATCGTACAGCAATATGCTTCTTCGTAACTATTGTTCGCCATTGACATGCGATTATTAATATACCGTACATTTATTGGATATTATGCAAGAAAGTTTAAGGGAGACCACTCTCGCTAGTTTCAAGGGGGGGGGACTGTTACTGAAGAATACGATGCAAGTTAGAGAAAATTTCTCTCTCTGTTTCCTCGTGATTAGTTTTTAATGCTATAAGAGAAACGGAAACTATTTCACTGTAATTTTAAGTTTCTTTCCTTTTGTGTTCCCCAAAGAGTTAAAAGAGTTACGAAGAATTTTGTTTATATTTTAGTAAAATTCCTAAGCATCTAGAGGCAAATAAATTTTTAAACATTAAAAGATAATAATTTATTTCATTTTCGACAAATGGATTCTTGAGGTTCTTTTTTTGTGGAAATGCAGAAATTGCATTTTATATGATTGCTGTTACTGGAAATTAAGTAAGACTTCTTTAAGATTTGCAAATATTTTCAGATCATTACCTATATACATAACGCTGCAAGAAATACATTGAAAAATCCTTGAAATGTTTATGAGTTCCTAAAATTAGATTGAGCTAATTGTTATTCATTTCTTGCGGAATTATTCTGGGCGAATTAACCTTCAAAGTCTCTAGATATATAATTCAAATTTCTATAAAAAGCACTCGAACGTTATATTTATCTGTATATCTACTAGATTATCTATGTTTCCGGGAAAATTATCTGTAGAAGTTGTTAAGTGAAGTAGGAGAATTTAGTTACATAATTTTTTTTTTTTTTGGAAAGCATGTAGATAACTAACTACAAGTTATACAGAGAAATTCGTTTGTTAATTTTTTATGAGACAAATTCATTACGATATTCATAAACAAATATCTCTTTAACGAATGTGGTTCAAAATTTCATACTGCTCTTCAGTTGTTGTAAAAAACTTATTTTAAATTTCATTTGATTGTTGAATCTTAAAGTATTGCGTTTATATATTTTATAAACCGACGGATGGACATATGCAAGGAATTTTTTTAACTACAGGAAGATTTAAAACATGAAAAATCCAGTTCGGTTTTTTAGTACTGATTTTTTTAAGTCTGATGGGGGTTCTTTTTGTATTATAATTAGTACTTTTACTGTATGCATTTTTCATACAAGAAAGAAATATCAACAGAAGTAAATGTTGAAAATATTTTTAATTGGATGGGGAAGAAAAAGAGAAGAAAAAAAGAAAAGAAAAAAAAAGGATGAATTTCCAAGAAGAAAAAGAGAAGGAAAAAAGAAAAGAAAAAAAAAAGGACGAATTTCCAAATTTGTTTAAGAAAAAAAAAAATTGAATCGACTTAACTAATCATACGCAAGAATTGTTAATTACAATAATAAAAGCAGTTTATGTAAGAAAAAGGAGCATGTACTGAGCATGTATAAAGATAAATTGTAAGTTTCTACAATTTTTCTTTAAGAGGGAAGAAGTAAAGAATCTATATAAACCAAAAAAGATTTGTAAGGTTCTGTTTGGAATAACATCATTTGGAATTAGGTAAAAAAAAAAATGCATTTTCTTTGATGTAACACAAATTACCGTAAGAAAAGTTTTATTTGTATATTTTATTCTCCTTTATTATTTTACTTTATAACTAGGAATTGCCAAAATCAATTTAAACAGCTTGAAATGTGAGCATTTTTATGATAGAAATAAACAAAAATATAAATAATCATCAAGCCAATATCAGATTTATATAAAACAAATCCCTGTCATTTAATCCTATTACCAGTCTTTTTTTTTCAATTTATATAACAATTCATTTTTTGTATCATGGATCAAAATTGTAATCACTCAACCTTGTAGAATCCCATATTTTCAAAGATTACAGCCGCGTTACCTATAAAGGCATTATTGTTAATGCATTTCGCATCTAAAAAAAAATAAAAAGAATACGGCGTAGAACATGCGGTCTGTTTTCATATAGATAACAGCAGAGGATTCTATCCGATAGAGTTTGACAGATTTATTTTTAAGTACACGATACGCTCAAATACCATTGCTGGCAGTTATCGTATCTATAAAAAGGCCGTGTCTTATTTATGTGTGATTTAAGGGAGATATTATTTATTATTATTTTTTTTTCTCACCAACACACCAGAGTTGCCAGTTATCGGCGTTTTTTATCTCGTCTTCGACTTCTGGGAGTACAAAGCGTGTCGGGCAGATGCCAGAGATAAGGAGAAATGGAATATATTTTTTGTTTTCCTGCATTGCTTCTTCCCTCGGATTCTGGAGCAACTCCCAACACACTCTATTTCGAAGGCATCTGAAAGTCCCGCAGTCGTGCCCCCCCCCCCTTTTTGGCTTAATAGATTTTCGCTGCAGAAAATTTTTTCTGGACTTCATATTAAAATAATAATTAAAAAAATCGATATTGTCCACAAAACTGTTTTGTGATAGGTTTTCAAAACAGTTAAGGAGCTCGAATATTCGAATAAAACCTCGATTTTGCGGCATTTATCAAACTGATATCTTTTTAACCATGCTTGTGACAGAAAATTGAGCTGTTTTTTTATCTACATTAATAATAAAGAAGAAAGAGCGTGTGTGCGTTGGCGTTCAACAGGGCATACCGTTTGACCTAAAACTGCCAAATCTGACACAGATATATTTTAGAAAGATGAAATTTGTACTTAAGAGTAATTTAACAATTAATTGGAAATTTAATTAATTAAAACTTAAGCGAGTGTTTGTTTGATATTTTCGCACGAAATATTATTGCACAAAATTGACTTACATGCCATTTTAAAATTTGAAAAAAAAAAAAAAAAAAAAAAAACGGCTTTTTAATTACACTAATTTAATTGTCCTGAAAATATTTCTTCAATATTGCCAATTTTCAAGCATATTATTTTTGCATATGATTTCATTTTCCAACCATTTTCATCGTTTCATCTAATATTTAATCGCTTCAATTCCTTTATTGTAGAAAACTAAGGAAGGAGAACTTTGTTTAATATTTTCAAGAAGAATAAGAAAGTAAAATTGCAGTACCTTGAAGCTGACTGATAATTGCGTTTTCAACAGCACTATGTTGTCATGGGATTTAATAACGCTGGTATAAGGATATTAGAATAATACGACTATAATTGCTTTTTATAATTTCTTGATTAAATATTTTGTTTAGGGAATGATGAACTTGTCGATTGTTTTGAAAACTAGCCAACTATATTTATTCACCTTCTAAATCAGTTAAAATCTTTTACCACTCTCAATTGATTAAGAAGGAGCTTTCTCACATTGAACTTTTCACAGAACAATTGCTACTGAGTGAAAAACAGTGGTGGCGACGTTTGGTAATCACTCAACGTATCCTAAACAACAGGTGCCTAAAATCCAGACCGCCCCGAAGAGGTACGTGACCCAGGCTTAATGTCATCGCGAGTGGTTATTACGAGGAAATGACACTTTGCTACAGCGTAAATCGTTTTCTATCTTCATGCCCATCTACTTCCCGCGGATATTTTGGGTAATAATCGCGCGCGGAAAAGCACGACTTGCTTTCACACATTTCGATACACCCTTTCCAAGGATGACGTATTATGTGCAAACCTTGCGTTAGTGTTTTGTGCGTGTTATTATTTGATAACAGAACTGTCTCTAGACTGTTAGGTATCCAAGAAGGGGAGGGGGGAGGATTGATTTCTCTTTGCTTGATATGCTACGTTAAAATATCATATTAGTTAAATTTATGAACAGTTTACTAATTCTCTAATTTAATTTTTTTAATCTTATATTTCCAAGTTTTTCTAAAGAATTATTTTATTAGAAAAAATTCTCTTCGCACATGTGGTGCAGATTTTTTACAAAGAATTTTAATTCTCTATCAGCCAAAGGATAAAAATCTGTAATATTCTATAAGTACAATCTCAAAAAAAAAAAAAATGTGGAAATATTTTTTTTTTCACAAGTGTGATGAAGATGCTTTACGATGAACTTAATTCTCTGCGAGCCAGAGGATAAAAATCTATAATATTCTATAAATCCTATCTAAAAAAATTGTTTTCTACAAATATTT
>JAPMOR010119884.1:57047-103179 GCA_026543865.1 Argiope aurantia
TTTTTTTCCTCGCATACTGGCTGCAATAATAAAATTTCTTTTATTTTTCCGACTAGTTTATACAACTTTACCACTAAGCTTCAAGGATTTTATTAATCTGCACCTTCAGTAACCACTCTTTACATAACTTCGCGCCATTGCTGTATTGAACTATTTTGTCATTTGGTTTGTTGTAAAACTACGAAATCAAGGAAAAGCAATCCGATGGGCGGTTGACAAGGACCACAGATTTTATCTTGCATTGGTCTGAATAAGTGAAGACAATTTCCTGTTTCTCCACTTAAACATCCATGAGATTTCATCTTTCGATAAGCTAAAGGTGGATGATTCATCGGCGGAAATTTCAATTTCCCTCCTTCTTGGTGCTTCTGTTTACACACAAACCAAAATATGATTCACTATATTGGCGTTAATAAGCAAAATTAAGAGGAGATTTTCCACATTCTGATTGGTTTGACAATGAAATATGTAATGATAACTATGCTTTTTTTGTTGTTTCTCCCCAACTCCTACAATATCTCCTCTGTTCTACGATTTTAACATTATCTTGGTCCAAATGTGAATTTAAAAAAATATTTGATATGTATTATTTCAAGCAAGCTAATAGAGAAGTTTTGCATTTATGCGATAGCCTTATGGCATTATATCGATATAACATAATAGTCCCATAACATGACTTTTGTATAATATGAATACCACCACAATAGATTCTCTGTCACACAATAGTAACCACCAATCCGACACACTTGTTAGAATATGTTATTTGGTAACGAATACCAATGTTTAAAAAATTGATTAGAAGTTACGCAGTTTATATTTTAGTTCAGGAACTAGATAGTATATTTCTTAAGCTATCGGTAAAATTTTAAATAAATAATTTTGTAAATCACTTATTTAGAAGACTTTTGATTTATATCTTTTTTTAGCTCCAAAAAATGCCTTTTTTCCAATTTTTTAAAACACTTTTGCAACTTAACTGGTATGCTTTTGTTTCAGCAATGTTTTTCCTATAAATGTTTTACTCAAATATCAAAAATGTAAGTATTTTCGAATATTTTTTAAAAAAATCATTCCGAACGTAGTCACATTCCTTAAGTTTTAATTAAAATTTGCTTTATTTGTTTAAGTCTCTATGCATTTTAATTTTTTTTTCAATTGAGAATTTCCTGTTTTTCACACACAAGACAAACTCTGTGAGTTCAGTTAAATATTTAGCGTGGTTTAACAAAGCACGTTTACTACTTTAAAGATAGAAGATGATTACAATTATGATTTCAATTTTATTATCTTTGTTTAATAAAACAAGACAGACTTTGTTTTGTCTACCTTATTTTGTAAAGATTCATCTGGATGAACTTACCAGCATCACGTTGGAGTTGGACTTACCTTTTTTCTCATTAAAACAAAACAACAACAACAACAAAATGTTTGAACTCATTGTTTGGGACGTCTTATATCTCATCCTTCTATTTTATATCTTCTGCTGCTTTGTTTTTCTTTGGTTGCGTAGGTTTTCGATAATACTGGAATCAAGTTTGGCTGCTCTCATTCTAAATTCAGAACGTTTAGTTTGATAAATAAATTAAATGAATTTCAAGTTCATCTGTTTATTTTATTACGGTTCTAACAATTTACGAAAATTTTCTCATCCATTTTATATGACGGTAACATATTAAAAAAATTGAAAAAAATATTAGTATTGTAATTTTCGATAGATGGTTTTTCTGATTTAATTCATAAATCAGTAAACATATTCCTAAATTCAAGGGAAGATTTTCAATTATCCCACTTTTGAAAAGCTTGCTGTGGTGTTCGAATTCTTTAGATTTTTTTTAAATACTCTAGATAAGATTGACACTTTTAAGTTTTTATTTTTAATTGTATTGTTTATTTATTACACAAGTTGAGCTACTTCCTATTTGAAATTTTTTTTCAATAACTGTACTTGACATGCATTTTATTAATTGGATTTTGATTTTCTAAGGAATTGAGACAGTGGGTTTTAAATTAAGATTTTACGTATGCAAAGTCTTGTTTTTTTCTTCAATATAAAAAATATTTATGTGGGATAAACTATCTTAAGTTCTTTTTAGTACTCCCTACTTTACAAGGAACATGATGTTCACTTTATGAAAATAATCAAACTGAAATAAAAGAAATACGAAAAAACCCTTCAAAAATGAATGCATCTATATATGTCTGTGACTTAGGACACTTTACAAGCCCGCTGACACTTATCGGTTAACGATTCAAGCTGAGCGAGAGTATCTCGTTTTTTCAGTAGCTCCAACTAGGGTTGCCTTGGGTAGACCAGCAAGAGTACGACTTAGCTACTTCATGTGTCACATACGCACAACCCCTTTTTACAGGGGGCACATTAACACACCTCACAGATAGAGCAACCATGCCCAAACCGGGACTCGAACCCGGAACGCCCAGATCACGGGGAGGACGTGCT
Organism: Argiope aurantia; assembly: GCA_026543865.1. Taxonomy (NCBI): domain Eukaryota; kingdom Metazoa; phylum Arthropoda; class Arachnida; order Araneae; family Araneidae; genus Argiope; species Argiope aurantia. The sequence continues at coordinate 59,506 of JAPMOR010119884.1, forward strand.
ACCCCTATGCACCCCCTGGACACCGGAGCATCAACATGTTAAAACATGAATTATTAATATATATGGGTTTGAATTCTGAATTTCTTGCAATTTAAATTTGAGAATTATTTTTTTCTGAATAAAAGTCGTCTTATTCATTACAAATATGCTTTAAAAGCAGGATGTGCAATGAATGCTGGAAACGTGGAATTCTGATATCCACTCCTTTTTCAGCCACTCCTTTTTCGTAACTTCAACTATGCACCATGAAGCTGCAGTATCACCCGAAAAATCATGAGGATAAAAAAAAATTAACGGATAAAAATTCCTTTTCATATATTTCTGATTGATTGTATTATTTGTAAAAGTTTTCTCATTGTTCTTATTTTTTTTTCTTTTATATTGCTATGGTGAATATGTCGGTCGATTTTTAAATATAACTTAATAAAGAATTTTTAAATTTATTAATAAATGAACCGTTAGCTGAGTAACGAAGAAAAAAATAAAGTAATATGAATTATCTTCAGTGTATTTTTCGAACACATTCATATTAATTTTTCTAACCACAATTTAAAAGTATCTTCTGATTTGCACTTGTTTTTAGATTTTCCATGAGTCTCCCGATCTGATTTCAATTGGTTTAAAAGTCTAACGTTGATCTGTAGTATCATGTAAAAATCACACGCTTGAAGGAAATGTCGGCCCAGATTTTTTTTTTTTGGAAAAATCCATCCTATGTATCACACGCATATATAGATTTAAGTATGTGCATATATAAAGATATATAGTATTTTATGGAATAATCGAATAAGACAGGGAAATTACTGCAATCATTATGAAAATATGTAATAAAAATAAATATACTTCAACTAATTGAAAAAAGTAAAATAAGGAACAAAAAAAAAACTTTTTAGCCATAAATTAGTAATTTACGAAATATTTTTGTCTTAGCAGCGCAAAGATATTGTTCAATTAATTTATAATATTGTTTAATGCTCACAATATGAAAAATTATTGTAGAACTATCGGAATAATTTTATAGAGAATCTTGCGTTACTATAGAAGAGGACGTGTTTTCAAACATACGAACAAAGAATAAGCCACAAATTGAATAATTTCAATCTTGAGACAATCACATATTTCTTCTCTGCAAAAATATGAACGCCATATACATCTTAAAATCCATTCCAATAACAAATGTAGATGGAAATATACCAAAACGCAGTAAAATTGGAATATCCTTTCTCTGTAACTTGGCACGACACAAGTTATAGCTAGATGGCGCTGCCATTTGCACAAGGAATCTCTTTCTCCACGCTCTTCTTAACATGCAGCAGCTCTCCGCTGCAGAAATATCTCGCCAGAACGATGCTATCGCGCGCCGAACACCCAGCACAATGGCGCCAAGCAGAAAGAGATTCTGTGATACGATATCGCCAAAAACTGATTGTCCGAAGCGATAAAATAGTAATACCATATGAGGGAGAGAGAATAATAAAAAGTAAATAATAAAAAGCATTTTTTTCTCCTTCTTCCCGCCCTTATCGAACTTCTGCAGTTGGTTGGGCTGGGCGTTTTTATTATCAAAGGTTGGTATCTTATTTTTCTTTTTCCCAATTATGACTTAGAACGGCGTACTAGCAGCGAGCGCCAAAGGCAGTTTTTATTTAGACATTTATCTCGACTTGGCAATTTTTTTTTCTCTTTTAAATTTTAGTTAGTTCTTCATCTTCTTTTAAAGAAAAAGATACATGCAAAGATAATGTAGTGAGAGGTCTTGACTTAATCCCTTCCCTGCCTTTAAGATGTATTTTTTTTTAAAAAAAAGGATATTATCATTACTTTTTTTCCGAGTAATTTGCGATGTAGGTTGTTTTGGAGGGCCTTCAGCGTGAATGTGTTACTGTTTCAGTAAAAGCATTCAAGGGTCAAGAGTTCTCAGTGCCTTGAGACACACTCGCGAGTTCGTTCCCGTGATTCAGATAATTTTCCACTCGAGCGATGTGGAACGCAACAAATAATTACTCCGGGAAACGCTAGGGTAATTGAATAATGGGATTTATAAATCAGATAACAAATTCGGTTTCGCTGAAGTTTCATTTATTGGCGTCTCAGATGGTACGAAAGTGTTATGGGATACACTTTGCAATTAAAGGGGTTTTTATACATTACAGAAAACAAAAACCGTAATGGCGAATTAGGAGCTTGTTCTCTTTGATTTCAATAATGCATTGGTTTGAAGCTAATCGTTTGTGAAATCAAGACAAAAATATAGTCAAGATCGGATTCCGGCCATGACAGTAATCGATGACATCATAAAGTGACTGAAAGTAGAACGCTGCGAATGTATACACTGCTTTTCAAATTATAGTCGCTAAACAGATCAGTCTTTCTATTACTGTATTTTTAAATCGTCTGTGCCACTTTTTAAATGAATTAAGAACAGAGCAAATATTAAAAATAAATAATGATGGAAAAGTTTAAAATTATCATTAATTTTAATTAATAATTTTGCTTATTATCATTAATTTTAATACGCTTAATTAAAAAAATTAATACCAGAAAAAGGAAATATTGTATTGAAAGTAATCTCATATTATTGAAAGAAATTAAATTTTGAATTGTAAGATGATGTAAAAAAATTTCTTGTCAAATAATTTGCTCAATATTTATTGTAAAAAAAACAGCAAAATCGCAGTTAATTTCTAATTAAATGAATATTAAATTAACCTCTGCCCTTGAAAACATTTAGAGTAATTTTTCTCTTATCCTTAAGAATAAGTGCTCAAACTGTAATTGAAATCGTTTCAGGTTCCTCTTAAAAAGGTTCATACTCCCCTGATTTAACTTTACTGAATTCCAGCTTAAAATGGTAGCAATTAATTAAAAGTCTTCATCAAGGCATTGTAATGTTAATTAATTTTGTCTTGGTTGTAGAAATTGTCTTGATGTATGCAAACATTCCACGATCAGCATTCGTTACTAATTAATTTTTATTAATACATCCTCGTTTTTTTTTTTTTTTTTCCAAAGTACTTTGAAATTCAGACAGAGTGATATTTATATGAATCCCTATTACTGACTCTTAAGTATCTGTTTTATTCGGAAAATATATAATACACTTAAAAATCATTCTAATTTCTAGCAGAAAAAAATTATCATTTTCTCTACAAAACATGATAGCCCCTTTGTCAAAGTAGACAATTTAGAATTTTAAGAACAATGCATTCTTGCCCCAATCTATCTGCTCATCATATTCTGAAGAACAAGATCTAGTCACACGATACATCTGCTCTTTCAGCTGTCTCGTGCAGGTTTTAAAAAATAAAAATTCCAATTCTTTTTTAACCCCCGGGACGATATCAAGTATTACATCCCGAGACTCAAGATAACACGACTCCCAGAACATGATCCCTGCTGCTTTTCAAAATCGTTTGCTACTCGCAGGGATCGTACATGTTAAATCTCTCGCCGTCATCTGCGATGGTGGCGCTCGCTGCCAACAATAGGGCAAAAAGCGGAAGTCACGAGGCGGGATCTGCGAGGGTGGGGTCACGTGATTGTGGGCTGGGAGGTCACGTCTGCACCTCTTGCAAAGTTTGGTTTTCCTCTCCCCCCTTTTCCCTCGGTTACTTGATAAATTAATCTCCCAAGGTATTATGTTTCCTTAGTGTGATGTTTCTCAACTGCTCCTTTTATGAACGACCCTCGCTTTGTTTGCGAATACAAAACGAATGAAAGGAGCAGACTAAAGTGAGAATCATTTGCTTTTATGCGGTTGGTGGTTGCAGAGGTTGATTGTTATTTCAAATGTCGTATCATTCCAGTGAAAGAGAGCCTGTGGTTTTGATTTGAATGAAATCAATTTGTTGTTTCATGCTTAATGAAAAGTTAGATAAGCAATGTTGATAAACACGGCCTTGGATTAGGGATTTTACAGTTTTCATTAGGATCACAGATAATTGAACAGTTTAATTAAAACTGCTAAGAATGTCATTCGACTCTGTAAAATTATCCCAAAGAAGATTCTTATATACCAAGTAGCGGATTTCCGATTAATGGATTAGACAATAGCTACCAAGGCCACTAGACTTAAAAGGGATCGTCGAAGAGGCTGTTATGAAAAAATATTTTTAGCTTCAACTATAAGGACTACAGTGAATTATTAAAATCACTAATTAAAGCTTAATTAAATATTTGAATTTAATATATTGGAATCGTAATCGTTGATTAACTCTTTATGTTTCATTCTCTTTGTCAGATTCTACAAAGTAATTTGTTATGGTATATTTATTTGGAGTTCTTTATTCTTTATTATCTGCCCTAATAACTAAACATTTTTATTTACAAATATGGAATGATTTATAAATAACTTAAATGTTCAAGAATTTTATAACTTAAATAAATTTTCCGTGATATATATATTAGAAAATAAATTAAAAATTTTTTTAGATAGTTACTAATTTTTATTAAATTTAAAAAGTTAAATTATATAGTCATTTCCGACTTGTATATTAATTAAGTTAAAATATGTTGAATTGGGATAAGGAATTATTAGCGTTTAAAAAAGGAACCACATGGGCACGGTCTAAGGCTGCAGAATACCTAAATTAGCTATTGGATATACAATATTGAGTTCTTAATCTTTACTAATGATAAAAATGAATGTTTGTGTGTTCTTATATATCATTTTAATTTAATACCTTCCAAGTATATATATACTTGGTAATTTACTTAAAAAGTAAATTAAAATGATACAACTTTAACGTCTGACAATAGGCGAAACCATAGACCTAAAGTTATATCTAAATGATTTTTTTTTAAATTAAATATTACCCGGCTGACTAGCTGTTACCAAAAACGACAAGCATAAATATAATTTAATTGTCATCGTATGACAATTCAGTCTCAAACGAGATGCATAATAACTATGAATATCAGATAGTTTAGAAAGGCATGAGATGCTAAAATTGGCAGAAACATCCTAACATATATTTAATTAAGCATATAAGGTAAAGAATTCCATTACAAAAATATACGATAAATTTTATCAGATGTTCCCCCTTAATTCCTCATTTTTTGTAAGGAATTTGTTTTAAATTAAATTCATTTTAACAAAATTTTACTTTTATTTGAACAACAGCTTTTTTTTAAAGTCAATTCAAAGCAATTTATTATAGATATTGTAGCGTTAAATTTGTTGGTTTTTATTATTTAATTTTTTTTCAAATTACATATGTACAATTTACTTCATTTTTCCAAATAATTTTTTATAATTACTCACTGTAAAATAACTTTCCATTTACATGATTTTTTTCTTTTATCTCCGTACACGGAAACGTGTATTGCGTTGATAGAAAACGTGAAACATGATAGAAAACAATACATCATTTCTTAACTAGTACTTCACTACGGATGCCAAGAATGTTTGATATTTAATATGTATGAATTATCTATTTATGCTGATTAGGTGCTTGCTATCAGTTTTACCTACATTGAAATAATTGGCTATGACAGTGCTTTGTTTCCCTTTCCATTGTTAAATTTCATTCAATTATGACTTGTTGACAAACTTTTCAAAAAATTTATGAAATATACATTTGTTTGTGATTTACTTTGATTCTGAAATAAAGATCTATATGATAAGCTTTTTTATGTTGGTACAGATGTTTGATATGAAAAATAAGTCAGTTCGATTATCTAGTGCTACTCTTCTTAACTTGATTGAGTTTTAGATTATTTGCATTAATAACCAGTATTTTTTTTTTATTCAGCCAGAAGGCGTCTGTGATATGAGAGATGAGAATTTGCTATTATACTCTCTTCCGTTAATGGGAGCCATTTTGCATTGATCCCTCCAAAATATTTCTGTTCTTATGACTTGATCATTCTTTACGCCCTCACTGGCAATCAGATTAGGAGTAATTCTTTATTATATATAGTTATATAGATCCCTCCGAAATATATCTGTTCTTGCGACTTGATCATTCACTATATCATCGTTGACAATCAGAGCAGGAGTAATTCTTTATTGTATATGGCTATATAGAATTCTTTATGGTATATAGATCCCTCCGAAATATTACTGTTTTGTGGAACTAATCATTCTCTACGTCCTTGATGGCAATCAGAGCAGGAGTAATTCTTCATTATATATAGCTATATAGAATTTTTTATGGTATATGGATCCCTCCGAAATATTCCTCTTTTCGTGGAACTGATTATTCTCTAGGTTCTTGATAGCAATCAGAGCAAGAGTAATTCTTTATGATTAGCGCCCTGTTTTGAGTAACGTGAGAAGCATACGTAACAAATTGACGCATGACTCGATACTTCCCTCTCTAGATTTCCACACCATACCAAATGGATCCTATTTGATTCTCAAAGTCAAATATAAGGTTTACGAGACTTTACAGATGTTTAGTGGAACAGAGTTTTGACACGAAACCTTTCAGAGAAGACGCTGATAAAACAAAATCGTGATTTCTCTACGGACAATGCGTTGATAATATAAATCATTGAATTCGATCAAGATTTTCCACAGATTAAAGATGCTGGCACTATTTTTATCCCCTGCTTCTTTCTGTATCTTGTTAGGATGAAAATTCTCATTTTTTTCCTTTCCACTTAATCTAAAATTTTTTTAACTGAATGTTAGCTTACTTAATTAACTGCCACTTTTCGATTAAACTATTTGAAAGATGGAAAATTCTTGATTAATGAAATTGGCAAAAATAGAATATAAAGAAATGTACTTTCGAATTTTGATGACTTCTCCCCAGAAATCATCCGATATTTATACAGGAAGTCTACTCTTATCGTAACCCAATAGCTACTTTCTAAACCGTTCTAACAAGTAGGTAGGTAGGTTTGTAATGACGTAAGATCCAATATAACTATACTGCTCTAAATTTATGGCTCAACCATAAAAAATAAGAATATAGTTAGAAAAAGGCTTTGAATGACGATTATTTTATATTGTTTTGATTAATAAATATACTTCTAAAAAATATAAAATCTAACTTTTATAACAATTTTCCGTCATATCAAATTTAGAAAAATATTTCTAACATTGTGACATAAAAAAAAATCTACTCTTCTGTGATTAAAATTGATGGACTTAAGGAAAATGAAAAATCATTATTTTAGACGAATTTTACAGATGAAAGAGATTTTAAGGAATGTTTCTTAAAATAAATTTATATACGGCTTCTATAATAGCTATAATTCGATCAATTTTAGTCATAAAACAATGGAATTTTTTTGCTGTATTTTTAGATTGTCGATAATTTTGTACTAAATTATGACTGTATGAAAAGATTGTGTGAGGCCGTATAAAAAGTTGGAATTTGTAACTATTTTAGAAATATATTTATTGATTTATACTACATGAAATAGAATTCTTCCCTTGTGTTAAGCACTTTCTCAATTGGATCTATATGTCTACTTCGAGCGGTTTAGAAATCAGCTTTTGGGTCACTGTAAAAGCGTATATTTAAAACATTTGTGTCGGAACTCAAGAAAACTCATAAAAAATGCACAGATTTTTTAAAAAAATCATAACTCCTTTTATATTAAAAATAAGAACAATGAAATAGGATTATTTTAAAATTTGCCAACCTTTACGAGAATTAAAAAGAGAGAGAAAGAGAGAGAAAATGGAAGCTCCGATTTAAGAAATTATGAAACGTGGTCTTTTCATATCTCAAAGATTATTCTGCTGAATACTTTGAATGTTGCGTCATTTGTATACCAATGTTCACATTTTTTATATTGAAGTTATGATTTTAAAAGTTTCAACTTCTCTATGCGTCTTGCAGTAGTTTCACGATGTTCGTCGGCATTCTTTAGATTAAAAATGGATGATATCCATACATATGCTTTCAAAATGGATAGGTTTTTTTAGGACAAATAAGAGATTATTTTCTTTGTCTTTAAGTCTTATTTATTCTTTTTTTTAAATTAGTAATGATGTGTCATATATGCCGTACTGTAAAAGAACAAGCGAGTAAAACTGTCTATTGGAAGCTGAGAGTGTATGTAAATGTGTTCGGAGCGAATAAAATCATAACAACTTTATGACATCACATCTATCTATTACCTATTTATACGAATTTTTCCCAAAGAAGTAAAAATTCTTGTAAAAAAAACATTTGTTCCGCATATAATAAAAATATATAATACATATATAAAATGTGACTTGAAGACAGAAAAATACATAAAATCTTTAAAATGGAATCAGAGTATATTACAGAATCATTTCACAATAAAAATTTTAAATTATTAATTATTAGCAACTAAATTATAATAATAAAATGTTTCTTGCTTTTGAAATAAAATGTTGAATTTATTTTTGAGTTAACATAAATTATTTTAAGCACTTTTTTTTTCTTCGATTTTATGTTTAAAGGTTTATTATCAAACATCCATAACACATTGTTGCTTGGAAAGCTTTGACGCCGTTTCAGATTCGGATAGTTAAAAATCATGTTATTTAGATATTCACAACTGAGATATCTTTATTTCTCTTGTAAACATGTTTTTGAGAAATGACACAAATGCAATCCAGCATAGAAAGATTGCATCTTCCCACAATTCTGAGTCATTTGCCCCACTATGCCATCTCCACACACATAAAAAAATAACATTTCATCAAAATGTTTTTTTTTTAATTGACTGATGGCGCCAAGTTGTGCAGGTGTTTCTGCTAAAAATCCTTTTGCATATCGTTTGGCGAATTCTTTAATTAAAACTGCTTTTTTTCTTTCTTTTTTTGCAACATTGTATTTTTATGGAAACAAATTTTTCAGAAACGAAAAATAAAATGAATATTTTTGAAATAAATTCGAATTTTAATCCCCTTTAGTGAACTTCTCATTGTAATAACTCCCATGTTTATTCGAAATATACCATCAAGTCAGAAATGCCACTTCCTCGAGTACGGTCATGCATAGATATGGGTTTCATTATGATCGCTATCTGTTGTGCGTTGACATTAACATCATCAGGGTTGGTATGGAATATCAATTAGAAATCTAAAGATAAAGGGACTTTTAACTGCGTCTTTGGATAGTTCAGGAGATAAGATGAGAAAAGATATATCTCTGTTGTTGGGCATAATGAATGCAGAGTTTGTATTGATGTACCACACATTTTTATTTATTCTTTTCTCATTGGTTTAGTTTGTTATTGTTGTTACCTGTTGGAACTATCTTAGATTTCTCCTTTTCTCTCCTCTCAGATTAGAAGAACCGGATATCATGTTGCATTTTATTATTAAGTATTGCATCGTCGGGTTGAGTGTCGTTAAGGTCAGATGTTTTTATTAGAAATGTATACTTTATGAATAATTTATAAATAGGATAAGATTAGGTAAAGAGGTTGTTTGTGTTTGATGATGAAATCATTATTCCAGGGACAGATGGTCGATAAGTGAAATATTTAAATTTTACCCTCGGTCATGCCGCAAATACATATTTGAATCGTAAATGCAAAAGAACTTTTTTTCCAGCAGTTCAGAATGTGAAATAAGATAAAAGCAGATATCTTTTAAAAATATTCTGCTTACACTTACAAATTTAAAACTTCTCCGTGGGAAGATATTTAACTTAAGTTTTATCTCAGATTTCCCACAAAATTATTCGAAATATTCATAAATATTCGAATTATTAAAAAAATATTGTCATTAAATAATTTATGAAAAAAAATATATCAAAACTTATTATTCACGGATTAGCATAATTTTTCTTAAATTAAAAGTAATTAATGGAAATTATTATTGAATCTATAATTTTTTTAAAGATTTATTATAAGTGAAATTGGTTGTTTATTTAAATTCGTTTTATCTAGTTGGCAGCGTAGAGGAATTGTTATTATGAATAGTTCCGTTTTGAACCTGGCAAAACGAATAAGATTCCCGCTGAATTCGTTTAGCTTATATACATTTTTCTTCCTTGATTGAGTTAAAAAAATTGTTTCCTGTTATTCGTGAATTAAAATTGCTACATCACGTCGTTGAGTGACTTTGCATCAAAGCGTGAGTATGATAATATCGATTTCATAATTTGGATTCATATAAATAACTTGTTCGTAATATTTTTTCCAGTTATATGATTTATAAAAATATGTTTAGAACAGTAATACAATATGTAAATTGTCAATAAACATTGCGAATATTTTTTTTGTTCGTGTTCGTATGTGTTCAGTGTTCCATGTGTAAAATCTGTTCTTTTTCCGTAATTTTTTAATAATAAATTCTAAGAAATTTTAATTATCTGAAAGCTATCAATATGGAACTTATTCTTTTTGATGGAGTGTTGGCTTGCCTAGATTGGATTGTCTTTCTATTGTAATCATAAAATATTATAGAGAAATGAAAATTTCAATCTTCTTTCTCTCCACCAATTCCTTTTCTTTTCCTTTTTTTAGCTGAACGGTCAATCTACGATCTCGGGCGAGAATTTCCCTTTTTCCTTTATCCTACCGTTCAAATCCAACCAACTTTATTCAATGTCTATCGTGGAACCCATTGGTATAAATCATATTTTTATAATGATTCTACTGAAAAAATAAAAAAAGGATTAGGCGGATTTTACCAAATAAGGCTGTTTGTGTTTAGATCGGAGGGTTAAATTGCTTTGTAGAATAGCTTTTGGAAGCATTTTCTATAAATAAAAAAGCATTTCATTCTATTTACTGATTTTTATTAATCATATTTTTTAATTGCTTATAACTAATTAAACAATAATTGTGACCTAGATTATTAGATAACTAGTAGCCATTTATTCTCATTTTGAGCTCTGATATCCATTACAGACATATCAATTCATTTCAACTGGTTGGAACTTTTTTCTTATCTTGATGACCAACACTATCTGTCCAAACTTTTTTTTTTTCGAAACCAAAGAAAATCCAGATTCTTGGCCTCCAGTTGCCGAGTCACGATTCCTGTTCTAAATGTTCTCGCTTTACCCAGTAATTTATTATTTTAATGCTCAGCAAATAGGTCTTTTAATCATAGATCCTAACCGTCGGCTTTCGCAACCGTAACTGACCGGACATCCATTATCGATGTCAACCGACATCAGATAAACTAAAATGGCAGGTAAGTGCCAATGAATTATTACCACGTGTGTGATTACACCAACGAATCGATTCACAATTCACTCTACTCTGACCATCCAGTCCAATTTTGCGTGGGATTCTGCTTCATAATAACTTTTGTGTGCGATTAATACTAATTGCGCTCCGAGTCCTTTCTTTTTTGGAGAAGAATTATGTTTAGATGTTAGTGATAATCATGCGATGTTCATACTAATATTGTTTTGAGAGAAGTCGATGGCGCATTCTAATTTTCACTGCAGCTTATAAATTTAAGTTGGCGTTAGTGGCTGGATTTGAATCACAGAAATAAATATCTTGAAATAAAACGCATTTCGCCAAAAATATTGGAGTATTATAAACACTTTTATGCTTATTTTAACGTCTGAAGTTTTATTTGTTTACATATTCGTTTTCTTAATTTTAAAGCCTATATTTATGTCCGATTACAGAACTACAGTAAAGTAAGAGTAAAAAGCATTCCATGTATGAATAATAAGTCGAAACAGTGAATGATTGTAAAGGATATTATCACATCTTTCTCAACACAAACTTAATAAAACTTTTAAAAATTCTATTATAACTCCTTTATTTAAATGTTTGTAATTGGCAAGAAAAGTGATTAATGAAAAATTTGTATAAACTTTATGAAAAAAAATACGATCGCAAGGCTGTAAATTTTCATTTGGAAATTTTTTTACTCGCTATAAACATTGACATTATAAACAAATTTACATAAAGCAAACTTTGCAAGGCAGTTTATTTTTGAATTAAAAATATGAATAAACAAAGAGGCTTAAAATGGTGATTTATCTGGGAAACTCATTCTGATTCGTCATGTGGTATTTAGGTTGATTAGAATACTAGGAACACATTCTGACCTTTCTTATTTGATTAAAGAAAAGAATCAATTTCAGTTTTTGAAATTAGAAGTAATCGATAGAAGAAGAAAGAAATAAATGGTATATTCTTTAAATCGGTGCATTTAGTGTGTTGAAATAATAATAAATAATAACTCCTTCTTTTTATAATCTATACTTATATAAAGCTCAGTGTGTGTGTGTGTGTGTGTTGGCGCTCTACAGGCCAGACGGTTGGACCTACAGCTACCAAATTTGGTACATGTTTGCCTTGGAGATCGGGAATGTGCACCTGGGGTCCCTTTTTTGAATTTTTAATTAGAATTTTAATTATCAATTAAAAACTAAATTTCCCGCCAAAAAATCTCTATTTTTCCCACCGCCAAATGAGTAAGGCTTCAGTTTTTTTCCCCCCACTCTAATGAGGCTAGGCTTTTTTCGACTGATTATTTCACACGATTCTGTTTATTTTCTTAATGTTTGATGCATTTAAAATTAAACATCGCTAATTAATTGATCTTTCAGATTCATTCTGAAGTACTTTTGAATTAAAATAAAGCAGAATAAAAGAAATTAAAAATTTCTAATCTGCATAGCGTTACCCCAACTGGTGTAGAAAAATTCACGCATTTGCGTTACCGTAACTGACGATGAAAATTCATGCATGCGCATTGTGTTCTGATTGTTGACAACTATTATCAATGAATGCGGACTTGATTTAAATTATTTTTAGGTTAGTTGTATGCTTTTGTAATTAAATTGTATTTATGTTAGTTATATATATTTTTTATATATTTATAGTTTTAAGTATATCGTTTTTTAGGTAGTTTTTTTTAACCGGCTTTCAACTGAGTAATTTAAACGATTCGTTTTATTTTCTTAGTGTTTGATGCATTTAAAATTAAACATTATTAATTAATCGATCTGCTCATGATGAATCTGAGAAAGTTTTATTGACAAATTCTTGAGATATTACAGAAATTAAGAAAGACATTCTGTAGTGCCCATAAGGTTTAAATGCTCAGTGACTCTATTTTTAGTAATAATATTATAAAAAAAATTCTTTGTTTCAGTAAAAAATATTATTATATTAATTTCAGATTAATCCTTTCCACTTTAATTTAAGGCATAAATTCTACGGGAGCTAACAGAAGATTAGAGAGATACATATTACGTTATGACTGAAGGCCTTTGTAATATGAGTGAATTATATGACTATTAAAATTTGAAGTTTTAAAATATTTTGATAAAGAAGCTACTAAAGTAGAAATTGCATAAAATATCCAATTATTAAAATTTTAACGAGCATTAAGATAGGAGAACCGGTTGGTCACCAAAGGCTGCTAGTATGATAATAAATCGCATAAAACTTGCGTCTGACAGATTGTATTCTTAAGTAAAATCTCAATCAGATTTTACGTGATATATAATATTTCAATATTTTTAGTAAAAAATAATTTAAAATGTTTTAATTTTGGAGTCATGGCAATCAATTTTTGTAAATGAACAGATGATTGTTTGAATAATTTTTTAAACATTTCTTGAGGCTAAATAAATATTAAATAGTACGTCCAACAAAATGAGAAGAAAGCGAATGAAATATTTCATTGAAATAATAATTAAAAAAAACAGTCTTTATTATTATTATTTCGTAAAATTTGCCATCACCTGGAAATAAACTGCATTTTTAATAATACATTTGTCCAATAATGTCTTAGCATTTTTTGCGAAAGCTATTTCGTTTTCAAATATAACCGTGACTGCATTTAGCTTGTATTTTAAATAGTTAATAAGAGAAGAAGACACCCTTACGAATCTATTGAAATTTTAGTCATTATATACAAATATATAAGCTTAAATTTCTTTCAAGCATTCTCTGTTAAAAATATTTCATGCCCTCTAGAATTTGTTTATATTTATATGTTGTTATGCCTTAATTAATTGTATTTTCTGAAACCTATTTTATGCACGATTGTTTATTCTGACTTATTAAGGTTCTTCTTTCAACAGTTCCTCCATTTTTCTTGAGCAATCCTTCTACTCATTTCATCCAAGTTCGCATAAAATTTATTTATATAAAAAAAAAGAGCTTTCTCACCCCCCCCCCCACTTAGTAAATCATTCCTTTCCTTGAATTTCAAAGAGTCCAACAACCTCAGAACGCGCCATTTCCTTGTGGTCGTTTTTGCATGACGTCACTGCCTGCAGAAGTTCCTAATCAGGCGGTGGCAGCAGCAGTTACACGCGTTATCTTTCTCCGCGTTTGTGGCCGGCCGTTGATAAGAGCGAGAGAGCTGCCTACGCTTGCAGAGATAAGGTATACCCAGAAGATTTAAGGTCTTGCCAGCCTCTCTAGAAAATACTCGGTCCATTTTCACATTTTACGACTCCGCCACTGAGATGCTACTGCTGCTGTAAAGGCTTTGCTTTCTTGGCTGACTGAGATATTTTTCAGTAATTTTTCATTGATTTCCTACCAGCTCATAAAGGGAAAATTTTGAGTGAAGATAAAATTGTCTGCGTTATCTCGTTGAAATGCAAAACAAGAACCATGTTTAGCTCATCACTTCGAAATATGATTAAACGATGCTTAAGGTTGATCGAAAGGTCGAAGAAATATTTATTGCAAAAATATGTTGAATGAGGAAACACTTCGATGCTCCACAAGTAATTTTAAAGAACACTGTCTGTGCCATAACCAAAGAACTATTTGTAATAGGGAGACAAATTACAAGCTTATGTTTATGCTCAAATTACTAGCGCCTCTAAATAGTATAGTAGCTAATAAATGAGTGATTTTCTATCACTTATCTGCCTGCTTCAGTTTCCTTAAAATGAGACATCTCTTGCATCTTCTGGTATTTTCACGAAAATTGAATTCTTTCTCATATAGTTTGAAATGACATCATGATATAAAGTTCTCAAGATCATTCTTTATATTCAGATTTGGCGTGGAATCTCTAAATTCCGGGCCAAATTGGAAGGAAAATGGGATTGTGGGAAGTAACGAGAAAATTTAAGTTTTTGGCAAAATTTCAAATTAAAGTTTGATTCATTTTCATATTGTATGAAAGGGCTTTTATTTTTTTTACTTTCTCGTATGCGTAGTATAGAGAAAATATAGTAATCCTCAAAAAATTCGAATTCGAGATTTTGATGAATCTTCAAGTTTTATTCCGTCTTGAGCTCGAAAAACACATTTTTGGAAAATGTCCGCCCGTCCATCTGTTTGATTGTGACAAAGACAACCTGTGACCTAGACCATTGAAATTTTCTATATGGTAATTCGAATATAAATTAACACGATTTCTATAAAAGGAAGTGAGCTAGAGCTACAGGATTCGGTACACAGATTTAAGATACTATAGTGTCCAATTTTGAGCCGAATCCAACGAAGGTTTGACTGTCTGTCGTTCTGTACTTTCAGAGACAAGTAAACGCAATATTTAAAAAACGCTATGACTTAAATATATCCAATGTAACACGTGATTTTTGTGACTACAAGTGCAGTTTTGTGTCAAATTTTTATTGCAATCGTTTTAGCAAAACGAGTCTAAAACACAAATTCGATTTTTGGACACTATTAACGCCTGCTAGGGATTAGTCGCCAACAAACTCGCCAAAGATGACTCGATAGATTCAGTAAAAATGCTTATTTTACACCAAAAGTTAATATTTCGTTACTATTGTATGCCGTACCATGTAAGGCGCTCTCTGATATTACACCTCTATTAGAGAATATGCCAGAAAGTTTTGAGGAAACCAGGCCCGCTGGTTGAACTAACCAAGATATTTTAACATTCCATGCACTAGAAATAAAACTAAAAACACATAAATGAATATAGAGATTTTAATTTTTGGATTAAAAATCCATTAATTTATTATATTAATATGAAACCATTAAATTTTTTCATTTTTATCATTAATGTCATAAAAGCGTATACAGAAATATATTTAATTTCAGTAAGGTTGTCATTCTGCGTATAAATTATTATGCGTGCTGATCTCTTTTGGAACACTTTATCTCATGCTAAGTGTTTTAATGAGGTGAAGTTTGTGTGCAGATGATGCGTTATACAATTACTTGAATGTAAGTATAATTAATAGTAATAAAATCTCATTTGAAAATTTTCTACTCATTTCCAATTAGTGATCAGAACTGGAATCGCTCCTAGAAAGATAAGAATAAGCCGTCAAAGGTAATGAAAGAATAATAATAAAAATAATAATTTCATTACTGTCTGAAAATTGTAGAAAATGATATATTATTTTTTTAAGTCTAATTGAAAACGATTTTATTTATTATTATTTTGTTTATAATATTTTATATTTTTGATGTAAATGATTTTAATATTATTTGGTTAATTATCGAAGGCTTGTCAGTTAATAAGAATATTTGAGGTTTTCTTAGAATTATAAAAATAACTGGGATGAAATTAATCTAATGATTTAATTATATTTAAAAGGAATTTCAACAGAAGATAAAAAAGTCATTTTGATGGGTATATGAATTATTTTTATAACTATTAAGTAAAGAATGATGTTTGTATTAATTTTCTTTGCCAATAAAATAACAAGTATCATAAATATATTTACTTTAGAAAAATCTGTTTTGAATATTACAATAAAATAAAATCACACATGGCTTTAATGAAATTATTGAGATATTTACACTTTGCGATTTCACAATCGATGAGAAGGCTAGCAAAATCATAAAGAAATTTCTAACACCATTACGTATCAATTGAGGTAATACGTGACATCATTACCTAATGGTGAGATCTCGGATTAAGTGTTGGAGGGTCCCAGATTCGAAACGCAATTCCGAATAACAAAAGCCGTTTCAAGGGGTCTGCCATGCACTAAATCTAGTGGGACGAAATGTCCTTTCACTGGTATGGCATAGAAGATTGGAGAGGGACATCCTGACTCAGGTGTCATCCTTGTCTTCTGACTTCGACTCAAAATTGCCAGATAAAAATAGATCTAGTATTTTATTAAATTAACATTACTATTCTAAGCAAGATAAAAATAGATCTAGTATTGCTTAGAATAGTAATGTGAATTTAATAAATTAATTATTATCACGTGATATCTGCGAAATACGCCGTGCCAATTTGTTTTGCTTTCAAATGTGCATTTTAGGACAACGAGAAAAGGCGTCGCAATAGTGAATGATGACGTGCAATCATACTGCTTTTACGTAGTTTTTTTCCTGTCAGTTTTGATTATAAATCCAATATTTTAAACTCAATATACAATCCTATATAGATTAATAGAAAGTTTTTGAGATTCCTGATTTTCATTGAAGATATTCAAATACTTTCGGTATTAAAAAGAAAAAGAAATCATCAATTGCCATTTAACTTTAGTAAATGATAAGTACGCAAAAAAAAAAAAAATCTTTTATTTTTATTTTTTCATTTGTTCAAATAGAAATCTACCAACTCATCTTTATTGTGCCTGCGTATGAAGTTCTGGAACACCTGAGCCAACATAACTTATCTGACTTTTATTTTCATGTATTCCCCGCTCAATACTCCCTTTTTTTTTTCATGCATTCCCTACTCAATTTACGGATATTTTCGTTGCTAAAATTCACTATAAATATCAGTAAAATGAAAATCATATGAAAAAAATATGTCCCAAGAAAAAAAAGAAGTCATTTTTTCCCCTTTATTCTTTAACTTGTTCGAATGGATATAAAACCACCCTGACCTTTATCGCGCCCAAAGTATACTGTTCTAAAACTACGGCGCTATAGCCTACTCACAACACGAAAGCAATTGTGACCATAAAATGATGTATCAGATTCTTCAAGACAAGTGATCAATCTCTCCCTGGCTCGAGGACACGCAGCTTCGATCAAAAGCAGCGATAGGGGCGGCCGACATTTCGAGAAGTTATTCGAAATAGATAGCTATTAAATATCTGACCCGACTCTGCCTGGGAGACACAGGCTCTTCTCATTACAGGATTACGGGGAAGAATTGAATTCGAAACCACGACTTGTCAGCGGATATGATTGGTGACTTCACGCTGTTCTAGGATTGTGACATCATATCACACATTTCCGAACTCGCCGGTGGTTTTTCATTGGCCGATTCCGTGATGAAAGCGATAGCACATTGGATGACATCTCCTGTCGGCAGGGTTTAATATCGCATCTGTGCTGGAGACGATGCCTTCGATATTATTTTACGGGGAAAGATGATGGGCGATAAGGTTCAGGTAGAATGAACTTTCATGACAAGTTTGTACCGAGTTCGCTCATTCGTTACCTACGCCCAATCGTTGACTTAAATCATTCGAATGATAAGAATCAATATCTCTGTATTTGAGGTTATGAATTCTATTTGTCTTTGGCGAATCAGGCGATATGTTCCGGATCTGCTCTCTTTTTAAATTTTGCAGAGCAAAGATTGAAGTTTTAGCTTTTGATTCTTTAGCACACAGTTATTTAAGTCTAAAGGTTGTAAAGCTTTGCTCACTCATGGGACTAAATTTATGTGGATAAGATAATTAGTGAGTGGCGGATTTCTAACTAGGCAGCTGCCTATAACTGTTAGAATTGCGAAGGAATCGATTATTTCCCAGTTATCGAATTAATAAGTTCGTAAAATAATGCAGACTCTATGAATGATAAAATATTAGGATAATATTAACATTTCATCAAATGCAATTAATCAGGCTCGAATGGTTTCATTAAGTACACTTTCTTATTATAGCATTTATAAAATCGAATATCTGCTTTAATATCGTTGTGCACAAACGTCGATGTCAGACAGTCTGAAATCTGTTGTTGTTGTTTCTTATGGCACTTGCTATGGACAAGCCCGCTTTTATGAAGACAGCGATTTTAGCCGGTCGGGGAGCTTCTCTTGTTTTATTAGTAGCGCTAACTAGGGCCAAGAGTACGATTTAGCTACCCACGCATCACTCATTCGCTTGCACAGCCCCTTTTTACAGGAGGGAACCTTCACAGATAGAACATCCATGCCCAATCCGGGACTCAAACCCAGGACGCCCAGATCACGGGGAGGACACGCTACCCCTATGCCAGGACGCCGGCAGTCCGAAATCTTAATAAATAAATAAAAATAAATAAGTATTTACAAACTGAATTAAATAAAAGATATAAACCTAAATTAAAACATTAACACATTAAAAATATGTTGATATGTAAAAGAAAAAAAAAGCTGATAATTAAAAAAAAAAAAAAGAGTAGCATCATAATATGCCCTGCCTCTAGCCGCACAATTCCTAAATCCCCAACTGTGGCTGAAGAGTAAGTAATAATAATAATTATTGCTAAAAAATTAAGGAATGATATGTAGACATTATGTAGTTTGATAAAAAAAATCACTATAGCTGTATTGCATCAAAGTAATTGCTGATATGTATTTCCAAAGTACTAAAATATTGATGGTGGATTCAGATTATAGGTCAAACCTTTATACTAAAATGTAACTTTATTTCGGCAATTAAATTCAATTTAGATTTGTATGCATGAGTCTTCAGCTTTGTGCAACCATGCATTTTTTAAAATAAAAAAAAATTGTCTTTAGCATTAAAACAAATAAATCTAATGAACATGAAATTCTTTCCTAGTTAAAATTATAACATATTTAAATGCAAGAGTGCATTTAAAACTGTTATAAGAAATAAAAGAAATGGAACTCTATCCTTTTTTTCCCGTTTATGTTTCTTTAGTCAAATGTGCTGTAATCCACTCATGGGCATTAATTGAATTTTTTAATTAATTATTTACTAACCATCTTTGGTGCCTTTTTTAAAACACTGATTAAGTTAAGTTAAATATTTAAGCTTATTTTGATGTTTATGAGTCTCTGAATTGTAGAGAAATTTGCTTGGTGAAATCGAATCCTATGACATTAAAGTGCCGTTAAAAGCTTTAGTTTTGGGTTATCTATTTGAAATTGCACTTGCCTTTTATGATAATGTAATTTCACTTTCTGATTTCTCATACAATTTGCTCATATAATACTTCTTTTATAACTTATAATAAAAGAAAAAAATTACTTAAATATATGACAAAACAATGTCAAGGATTTATTATGAATATTTATTTATTATTATTTATAATTTTAATATTTATTACGAAATTTATTGTTGAAAATCAAATAAACCTATTTAAAAAAATAAACATTACTCAGGAAAAAATTGCAGCAACAACACAATTTTTTAAATTTTAAAATGCTACAATATTCAATTTTGTGTTAAAATATTATCGTCATTATGATGGACAAGAATAAGATTTTCGCTTAAAATTTAATAAATTGAAATTCTAATTAAAAAATTTTTTAAAATCGCTTCGAGATGTAAATGCTGTCTTCTAATGTATATCTATTCCAAATTTGTTAACTGCAAGTCTTGTGATTTGTCATACTGAGCGCCAATATACACATATACACGCACGCATGCGCACACATACTTCTTTATTATTAACCTTAAATGCATGATTATTTGTTTTGAATTTTAAAAAAATCGTTTATTATAGGAAAATGGTTATAGATTACGTAAAAAATAAATTTAAAAAATCCAGATAATAATATGGTATATTTATTTTGAAAAAAGTTGTATGTAGACTTTTGGCAGCATACAGTATTTCCCAAAAATCTAGCTTGTATCTAATATCGTTTTCAAATACAACATCAAACATTGATAGCTTACCTGATATCAGATGTGAAGTATTTTTTTAAGAATTAAATAAATAACTCATTTCCAGGAAACTCGACAATAGAAATTATCTCTTTCACTTCGAACACTTCATCACCCACCCCATTTAAATGTAAAAAAAAAATGATATAACATACAAACCAAAATTAATATCAACTTTTTTCATTCACTCATTATTTATTGTCTATGGTTATCAGCGTGGGCTCAGAAATGGACACTATCGGTTTTTGAATAAAATTTAAGTGTAACTGGGTAGTATAGACAATTGGTAACAATATGAATTTAAGAGTTAATTGAGACATATCCTTATTAAACTCATCGAGGGGCATTCTGTCAGAACGTTAAAATTTCTAATTGAGAAATTAAAGCAAATGATTTGATTGAAACTTAGATTTTAATTTTGTTTTCAGTTTCAAAATAATAATAATAATAATTATCTGGAAAGTGAATTTTCGAATTTCAAAATCATTGATGATTTAAATTTTTGTTTGAATCATTGACATGAATCATCTTGATTTATATAGATAAAGGCTCTATAAAATATTTCGGTTTATATAAACAATATATATATGATTTGTATCCATTATAATTTCTGTTACATAATTGATATAAATTATTTAAAGTTGAAAATTATCTTCGGAATATATCAAATTGTTGTAATTAATTACATTTTTTAAATGTGTTTTTCATTTAAATGAGTATTTGTGCATAAACGAGCGTTTAAAAGTCGAGAAAAGATTTTTTCTTCAATGAACAAAATAGATTTTTTTTCCCTTGTTAAAGAAGAATCATAAATGGAGAAAAAAAATAGTAAGACCTCTGAATTAGAATTTTTCTTAATTATGAAATTGGAGATCATCTTTATGCTAAAAAAATTCTAAAGTTACATTTTTGTATAAAAATGATAAATAATTGCATTATTAAAGAATTTCTTGTGTAATATTCTCATAAAAGTTGATTCCAGCTTTGCATCGTGCTAAATTATATTGAAATGATGATTACGAAATCCTTAAAATTCTCAACTGCCTTCGATTGCTATGCATTTTTATCCCCTTCGTGTTGGTACAAAACAGATTTTAAAAAATAAGAAAGGCAACCCAAAGTCTAAAAAAATCACGAACGTCGCAGCCTTTTTTGATTAGATTACGCTCTTCCACTGAAAATAGCACGTCCCCGACGTAATCAGCTTTGGACCATCCGTTGGCGGTGCAAACGTGTTGGAACTCTGTAGCACAGTGCACTTCCCTTTCGTCACCTGCTTTATCTCCTTCTGGTATCGCACTGCAGCCCCTTCTAGAGTGCGAGATTTTTACGATGCGAAAAAGAAGACCAGGTGTCTGCAAAAATGTTCCCATCTATCACAAGACACAGTTGTCTTGCATTTTGAGTGGCCATCTTACAAGCATTTCGCAACAGACCACCCGATAAAGAACAGATGTTTCCACCTTTTTTCCTTTTGAGCCGAGCCAAAAGCTTGCTGATCTTTCTAGGGCATCGCCGATCCGCCGATATTTCTCTCTGGAAGAAACTGATCTTTGTGTTGGTGTTAATTCAACTGCTTTTGTGAACTGGCTGAAGTTTGTTTATATTATCTTCTGCTGTTTGTTGTAGCCCTTTTTTGGTTTGTTGTTTATTTTTGTTTGTCATCAGAGAACAATGGGAAACGATGAGACGAGGAGTTAGCTTAAACCGTTTGTGTAAAGTAAATGATTTTTTTTTCTGTAGGAAAAGAAATTGCTGCATTTATTCTAAGGGTACGATGCTTTTTCAACTGATAAGAACTCGGGCCTTTTGTTATACTTGTAAATATATACGAGATTGGAAACCAAACATGAAATTCTTGCATTTACTTTTCGATTTTATTCTGTGCATCTTTAGATTATTTAGATATGATCCGGCATTTGGAACTATGCAGTGATTTGGTATTATTCATCGCATTTCAAATTCTTTAATTATTTCTTTATAAGGAAATAATAGCATTATAATGAATACTGATAATGGTTATCTAGAGATGAGTATTTAATTATGAATTTCTTGGTCTCTTTTATTTAACTCAGGGATGGATTTCCGTTTATGCAGGTTAGGCAACTGCGTTGGGCCGCTGGTCTAAGAGGGTCCTAAAGAGATTAATTAAAAATATATCTTTAGTCTAGTTCCCAAATAAATGGCAAAATATTCTAACACTGTAAATCATAATATATTAGAATAAAATCAACATTTGGCCAAGCATTATTGCTCATATTATTATCTATTTCAGTATCTTCACTTGGTTATTAAAATATTTATAAGTATCAAGCATCGGCTTATATGTGATGGCATAAAAGTACAATTACCACGCAATCAATGAATCATAAATAAATACATAAAACTTAATTTTTCAGAAAGTTATTAGAATTTTTTTTAAATTATCTTAAGATAAATAATACGAACATTCAGTCTAAATTTAGGGTTCTAAGGTTTGACTGTCTATAACCCTCAGTCTGCTCTGTACTTTCTCATTACATAAACGCTATAGCAAAAACGAAACGATTTAAATTTATGGAATTTGGTATGTGATTTAGGGACTACAATTATAGTTCTGTGTCTAATATTGGTTACAATCTGACAGGAGAAAAAGCTTTAAAATATATATTCGATTTTCAGGTACTTGGGTATTAACCGTATGCCAGAGATTCATCGCTAAACATCACATGATCGATTCATAAAAAAATGATTCAGTAAATTCACGGCAAATATCCATATTTTTTAACTATTGTTCAAAATGACGTGCAAGGCATTCGTGGCTTTATCCACGGTCCAAAATTTTATGTGATCAGGAAAAGATAAAACTTTTATTAGAAAGTATGCGAGAAAGTTTTGGGAAGATTATTCGCGATGCTTTTCTCTGTATTGCAAATCACGAAACACGCCGTATTTTGTTAGTTTATGAAGAAACTGAAGAAAGCACATATCTGCTAGTTTAAAACGTAAACACGATTTCAAACTTTCTTCGTAGCATCATTCATAAATGGTTGTTGACGCACTGCTTCCTTTTATAAATTTTTTTCAAGCATGAAGATGACATGTGAATTTTCTCTTCAGCTATCAGAATTCGATCTGTGGTTAGTTTATATTCAATAGATTTAATATGCTCCAGAAGAAATTAATTCATGCAGATCCAAAGCACGAGTACTATTAAAAGATGTTTATTAGTTGCTGTTTAAAATATCTTATTTTGTAACATATGTTTCATGTGAAGTCTATTATTACCATAAGAAACCGATAAAAAACAAATAATTTTATAATTTTTAAAACTTCTTTTAGGAATTTATAAATAAAATTATGTTTTAGAATTACCAGTATAAGATTTGACGAAATTAATTCTATGCTGAATCAACGTTTTGATCGCAAATTTCTTTTCCAATAATAAAGAAGAATGTTTGTGTGTCGATGTTCTATAAGATAGAATGTATTTTCAAACCTACGAAATGTGGCAAAAATATAGATTAGAAAAGGGAAATGTGCACTTTGGAATATTTTTTTTTCGAAATTTTAATTTATTAAAATTTAAGCAAAATTTTTGCATTTCTTCGTGATAACTCTCAAAAATATTATTGCGTAAAATAAATATTTACTTCAATTTAAGATTATTATTTTATTTATTCGTTTTTTACTTTTTACCAATTTTACTACATTACAATTCGTTCTTGAATTTTGATAATTCTTAAAGATATTTTTTTTCTTTTTTGCATAATTGTCAACAGTAGTTTTCATTGTTGCTATAAAATTCCTACTACTTTTATAGTTTAATCAATTATTTAATTACTTGATTTTATTCTATTGCTGAAAGTTGTGGAAGAAAGATTCCATTATTTATGTGTGCAGTTCACCTTAAAAATTAAAAAGGGAAATTAAGTTGCCGTAAAAGTGTAAAACTTGTGAAACGTGTAAAACTTGAAAAAGAACACCCAGACATATAAATTTTTAATTTCATTATGCTGTCATGAGATTCGACTTCATTAGACAAATTCTTTTTTTATCCAGGCGATTTTGAATATCAAGTTATGTATAAGAAATTTAATTCAAATTAAACACATTCTATAATTCCTGAGAACCAGTTGGTCACCATAGGTGATTAGCATATAAAAATCGTCGATAAGAATAAGTTTTTCTCAGATAAAGCATATTTTCCTGCTTTTTAAATGTAAACTAATTTTTTTGTTTCTTCTTTAAAATAAATTCCATTCGCACATTTTGTTATTTCACATTCCATTTATTTGTCTATTTATGCGTTAACACATTTCTGCACATATTTGGAAGATTTTATTTCTCTATCTTTCTTGGCTATAAAATATTTTATCAAAAAAAATGCAAACAATTAATAAAATTCTTCTCTTAATCTCGAATCCAGTCACATCTCTTTTTAACTAACATGTTACAAAATGGATTTAACACGCGGTGCCTTATAAGGACCTGTTTCGCATAGTCTCTCACGAGACATGTAACGACTTATCTCCGACCGAGCCAACACTGTTTTTTTTTTGTCTTTTAGTTTTGTTATTGTTCTTCCTTATTAATATTCATTCGAATTATTTCCGCTTGCTCATTCGCCGTTTGTGTTTTTATCTCTGGAGATAAGACTGCCTTTTTTCCGCCCAAGCTATCTATGCCATCTCGTTATCTTCCCGTCTGTCGTTGTATTTTATTTTTTAAACTTTGCTGTAATAGAGAAATATAGTGGAAGAAAAAATGTATTACACATGCGCTGTGACCCACCTATAGCAGACTGTCGCTGCCTTTGGCGATGTGGAAAAATTTTTTGTTTGTGGTTAACTTAAATGCACAAGTTAAGGTTTAGTTTACCGTCATATTTTATCAGGAATCGGATCGTCACATAGTAATTTAATGGTATCAAATAACAAGTTTCTGATTCTAATTTATGCTTAATGGTTAGATCAGGATGTGTAGTAATTGAAATGCATTAATTATGTCTAATTATATTTAGTTACTGTTTTAACTATTAGTTTTATTTTAAATAACGCGCGCGTCCGAGTCAAATACAAGAGAGGTGACATTTATCATTAATAAATCTTTATCATCAAAGTTTATTTCACCAAATAACAGGTCCTTATTTGAATTTATGTTTAATGCTGTTATGAGTACTATTTATAAACGTTATTAATATATATGCGTAAAAAATGTCTAATAATCTTTTGAAATTAATGTTGAATATAAATACAAAAGACATCTATAAGAATTTATTAACTTTATTTATGTCGTTGTAATTTATTTTTCAAAGAAGGAAAACTGTAGCTGAATAAATTATTACATGCATGGATTTTACATTACTTTAAATATTAATTATGCATAAATTATATCCCTATCAGCTCCGTGCTGTCCCAAATAACTCTAATTTGACTATTAAAAAGGATTAGACTTGAGCTTCTCTGTAATAAATAATTGTGTTTCAAAAATATTAAACTTTATCAGATGTGGAATCAATTTATGAAGATAATCCATAGGTGAAACTTTAAAAAAAGATCAGGTAGAAACAGTCGCATACATTTTCTTATTTATTATTTTTATTTAATTTATGATGGGATTTTGTTATTTATTTTCAGCTTTTACTAGTGTGAATTTTGTGCATTTTCCTGTTATGCCGGTGTCTTGAAGTTTTTATAAATGGAATACTTTATTTTAACTTGTTCAAAATATAGTTATCAGTTAAGTTAATTAAATTTTGGTAACTTTAAGAGTTGCATGACAATGAATTTGAGAGAAGAAATTCAAAACTCCATAATATTTACAATATGGATTTTAAATTAAAAATTTAACACTAAAAAATGGCTCAAATAAAAAAAAATTCTTTTTTATTAGATTAATAAAAATTTGTTTTCAAAAAGATGTATTTTTTTATAATGAATTACAAACTCTCCGCAATTTTTATTCCTAAATTTTTGGTATAAATATTCAGTTACAATAAAAAAAAAGGAGGTGCTTTAAAACACACACACACTCGAGTATATTGATAGAAATATATTGTTTTCTAAGTCATATTTTATGTATGTCCTCTGTTATAAATAATTTTTTAAAATCATTTTTTTTTTATTTATATGTGTCTTTTTTTTTTGTTCTTTTTTTTTTTTTTGGACAATTTTCGGGTTATCTGTGGTTGCTGCGCCACCCAGCTCTGCAGATAACTAGAAAAATAGTATAATTATTTTGTAATATTAAATGTATTTTAAAGTTTTAATAACTTTCAAAACTTTTACAATAAAATTAAAAAAAAAAACACATTCTATGTGTAATAATTTTCCTAGTTCATATACGATTTGCTTGAAAAAAATTAATCACCATTCTAATTTCTTCATTTGCTTTTGACAAATTTCATATGTTACTTTCGCTGTCATATAATAATATTCATTTGTTGATTTATAAATTTCATTTTCTTTTCTTTTATTTTGCGACTTGCTCATAAAACATTTTATATTCACAATGTAGTCTTTGAAGATCCCGACTATTTCAGGATGCTCTATGATGTTATTGTGATACTGTGCATTATCATAGGCACATTGTAGGAAAGAGTAGGGCAAATCTGGGTGTCGGAGTAAGAAGCTTCTGTTTCATCTGTAGGTGCAATAGAGCTGAAATCAGCACTAGTGGTAAGGTCAAGAAAAACCTTTATGTATGTAGGGTTGGGTAGTTGACTTCTACAAAGTGTTTTCGAAGAAATAAGCTCACTTTTCTGCAATGTCTTATTTGCAGTTTGTTGTTGAATATAGGTAGTTGTTTATGTTTAGCTCCAATTGTAATAGTAAAAGGGTGTAGCAATTAATTAGTCCTTAGCAATACATTTTTATGTTTTATATTTACTGTTATTAGAAAACAAACCAGAGCATTTATCATTATTAATGTGTCAATGGAGCAAGGTGAACTTTATTTCTTTGGTCATGATAGTTAACCTATTTTACCCCTCCCTCCCTAAAACCGTGTTTTTTTTCTTCGCACATTAATGGACTGAATCAGCCTTCTTTTTATTATTCACTAGCCGCCTTTGGCGACCAGCCGGTTCGCCAGTATTACCGCTCGCTACAATTTTCAATTAAATATTTTAAGTAACTGGTCTCTTAAAGGATTCACAAACAAAACATTTTTAATCTTCAAATTTTGATAGCCATACCAAACTTATACTGTTTAGATCGTTTCGTTCAATTTACTATATATATTTTGCTAATTTGTTGTCATTTCCGGCAAAACCAACTTTAATTTAAAATGTAAATGATGAAATTGCAATTAATATTAAGATATTTTTTAATAAAACCAAGCGTTTTATTTTATTTATCTTTATTGTTATTAATTATTATTATTATTGAATGTGAGTATTGCAAACAGAATCGCTCGGTATTTAAGTCTCATGTAAACTACAAAATATTTTTCATCATTTATGTAATATCTCAAACAATAATTCAATAAAAATCTCTGAGATTCAGCATAAAATTCAGTTTTTAGTTTTGCTTTCAAAAGGATTGAAATGAAATCAATAATAATATTTTGTTCCGGCCTATAAATATATTTCAAAAATTATGAAGTCTAAATTTAATGCAGTAAGGTATCATATTCTGAGAAATATTCTGGACACACCAAATTTTAAATAAATGAATGAATGTTTCTATTTTCCACGATCAACTAAGACTTATTTATGAAGTTTTAAATGTTAAAAATTTAGAAAAACTCAACATTTTCATAATCTTAGGCCAATTAATCTTGAGAAACATGCGCGCTGATTGGCGTATTTTCTTTGAAGCGATCGATGGAAAATCTAAAATTATCCTTTTTTTATTGAATAGTGATATTCAAATTTTCATAAATCAGTCAGTTTAAGTGATTGGAAATTAACCCTTAAAAGTCAGTAATTTAGTTAATTGGAAATTAACTCTATGACCACCATAAAATCTGTGCTTTCTCTTATGGTGTATGCATTCTCCTTAATATCCGCTCGAATAAAACATACAAAAGAACTACATAGAACAAACACATCAAAAGTAAACATAACATTTCAATAGTTGCCAAAAATAAAAGAGAGAAAAATGCAATTAATAAGCAGACGATATTTAGAAAAGTACAGATATTTAGACTGGAAAATGAAATTATCTGAAATTAAAAACACGCGCAGACGATATTTACAAAAGTAAAAATATTCAAACCTGAAAAGGAAAATATATGAGTTATTCCATCAATAAATGTCATTAGTTTGTTTATATCTTCATTATTTTATGAGTCATTAACGAAACAACTCATGCGAAAATTATATTTTTGCAGATTTTATTTCCAAAAAGTTTTAATTTATTTTTAATTGGGGCTTTAATCAATGTCATGGCAACACTTTGAAAAAAGTTAATTTTTTCCACATGAATGCGAAACGTGCTTAATCTTAATTTTTATTTTTTACGAAAAAAATTATTGAAAAACATAGTTAAAATATTTATTTAAAAATTCATTAAAAATAGAAATTTAATTTTAAGATTAAAACATTAGTATCATTTAAAAGATAAATTTTTGATCTTTAACTTCATGTAAAATTCTTTTTTGTGCGGTAATATTTTCGGAAGTTATAGCAGAAACACGTCAAAATTTCGCTTAATTTTTAAATAAATAAAATTCTATTTAAAAATTCGAAAAAATAACCCCTAGGTGCAAATTCCCGGCCTCCAAGGTATACACGTGCCAAATTTGGTAGCTGTAGGTTGAATGGTCTGGCCTGTAGAGCGCCAACACACACACATACACACACACATTGAGCTTTATTATAAGTATAGATGAATAAAGTTCGGATATTAAAAAGAAAGTGTGCGTAATGTAGAAGATGGAATCGATGAAAAATCCAGTTGAATTTGTTAATAAGGGACAGTAAATTATTAGGATACGAAAAAGTGAGAGCAGTTCCTTCTAATATTCATGGTCAAAGCTTGGAAGATGAGTAAAATTCATTCAGAAGAAAAACTTAAAGGGTTTTGTAGATGATCTGTGAAATTTCAGTTCATACGGTTTTTGTTTTTTCCTTTAAAAATATCTTTATAAATCATTAAAAAGTTTAGAAGTGCTCATTTGCATATCATTATAAACATTATTATTGTACAAAGAAACAGTTTATTTCAAAAGTTTTTCAAGCACACTTGTTGATTTCATAAACTCAAAATCACCAGGAAACCCCCATCTTATCTCACTTTCTACTATAATATCGCTCTGATATAAGATTTCACTATGAATTCACTTTTTCTGGTAGATATATTTCATCAATAAGTATGTAATTCTATAGAAATAAATCATGTTTTGTATCAGATATAATGGTTAATAAGAGAATCTATTTTTCAGGACATTTTGAAAGCTTTTCTTGGAATTTCCAATTCATATTTATAATTTTGTAATGCCAATTTACTCAAGATCATGTTATTTTAAAAGGTATATGTTGGATTGAAATTTGCAAATGATATACTTTTTTCCCTCTATGCGATAATACCAACTCAAAATTACGTAACCTCATTCCACAGATCCAAAACAAACTTTTTTCCCGCCCACTTTCAATCGATTGTGTTTTATCTTTAAAATATGAGCCCTTCTCTACTGACGCACTGCCTGAATTATCAGTGCATATAACGGCTCTTTATCGGTTGCCATTAATTAAAGCCTAATGCGAGATTTCATTTCCTAAAACGATCGGTCAGGCGAACGAAACGCCAAGTGCGGGAGAAGAAGATAACCGCTAAACTCGCGCTTTGCCTGCCAGCGCTATCTGTCGGCAGGTCGGTTAATTAACAGAGACCGTATGACGTAACGCTCTATTCCGTAATCTGATTTGTCAGTGATAGACATAATGGATATCCAGTGAGTGTTTGATGCATTTGTTCCCGAAATGGCTGTTTGGGGGGGGGGGGGGGGTTAATTACTAGTATAACGGGTTTGTAGATTAGTTTTTAAGCCTCGGTGAGCGAGGGAGTGTAAATTTTCGAAAAAAGAGAAATGGTATATAATTTGGATATTGAGCAGTTTTTGGAAATTAAAGCC
The DNA here is from genome assembly GCA_026543865.1 of Argiope aurantia. Taxonomy (NCBI): domain Eukaryota; kingdom Metazoa; phylum Arthropoda; class Arachnida; order Araneae; family Araneidae; genus Argiope; species Argiope aurantia. The sequence continues at coordinate 90,186 of JAPMOR010119884.1, forward strand.
GTCCATTTTAGGGATATAAATTTCGAGAAATGTGATCTATGGGATATTTTTTTTTTTCACTAGCAAGTAATTTCATTCTTCGCTGTTTAACTACTTCATTTTCTCTGCTAACATATGGAGAATATTTTAAATTCGACGATATTTTTTTTTTCGTATTCACCTTGTGTAGAATTTTGAAATTAGTTGTCGTATAAAGAAAGCTGATTTATTGTAACAGGCACTGATTGAAGATAATTCACGTATCCTTTCTGTCACATCATCAACATAACATCGCAAATCATATTTTAACTGTATAAATATTTTAATATGCGTTGCATTGTGCGTAGGTGGTCATGGCCGGTTTGATTTATCATATACAAAATATGCAGAGAAAATACTGTAAATGTCAGGAACTATGCATTTGGATTTTGATGGATCGCTTCGTTTTAGATCTATATCTATCTGAAAAATAAATAAATAAAATTGCATGTTTGTTTGTAAACAAGATAATTCAAAAGTAGAATGAGTTTGATTGATGAAATTAGGTAAAAGATCTTGAGAGTAAAATCGTAAATCACTGAATTCTTGGGCAAAAGGAATTTTGTTGTTCTTTCATCTGCATGTGGAAGAAATTAATAACTCAAATGTATAACGAGCTATATCAATGAACTGTATCAATATCAATAATTTTATCATCTGAGTCTTAAATGCGTATCAGATTACGTACCCAATTGATTGAGATCGTATACCGATCATCGAGTCGACTGTCAGTGAATTTAGCAATTTATATGCATATAAACTGGTAATCAAAATTGCAGCTAGTTTGAAGCGCAGATCAGGATTTTAATATGTGTTTATACATCAAAACTATTTAGATCAAATGTCATATTTTATACCAGACTGGCTAATGAACAGTGACACTACTAACAATCGGCATTTGATTATTTTCATTCTACTACAAATTGAAACTCAAAATGTGGCCTATTGTTTAAGATTGACAATGCGAGTGGAGGAAACTTTCTCTAATTCTGTAAGTTGCTCCATAAATTTCAACATGAAATTGGGGGTTGGCGTCCTGGCTTAGGGGCAGCGCGTCTTCCCCGTGCTCTGGACATCCCAGAATTGAGCCCTGGTGTGGGCATGGTTGTTCTTCCCCTATGTTCTATTTGTGAGGTATGGAAAAGAGCGCCCCTGTAAAAAGGGGTGTGTGAGTGTCATCTTCATATGAGCTAGAAGTCAGACTTCTGCCCTCCGGTGCTCAGGGGTCTTTGCCCTCAGAAACTACTGCACCCCCTTTCCGTGATAACGCGGACACGCTATCATCATCATGAAATTGGGGCAACACATTTAATATGTGTAATCATTGCAGAGCATTATTAGAATTCTCTCCCACCCTGCTGGGTATATAAATATTGGGGGTCGGCTACCTCCTATCGATGATGACACGCATTTCCCACGACAGGGTTGTACCCATAAATAATCTAAATATTATTTTATATTAATAATTATATCTTAAAAGCTCTAATCTAACTATTATATCAAAAGTCATGATGTTGGAGCATTATGCGCTCGTCCAGACTAGTTCAATTAAATTTATTCTTTCTCAAAATTTACAAATTAAAGTAACTATTAACTATTCCAAATTATGATGTGGAGGTGCTCGTGACCACTTTATCACACCGCTGAACTCCGAAACATCCCGCCGTTGCCGAGGTTTGCACATAGTTGACGCCAGTGTTGCTGTCGAGGCAGTCCGGTCAATTAGAATTTTCCATGTGCCTTTGGGGGGTTATCTCCCAATAAATGTGTTCGTCTAATAAAATCTGAATGTAGGAGCTATGGTGCATAGTAAAACGTCGTGAGTTAGTCTATGATCTAACACACATGTGTGGCAACTGCATGCCATACCAGCGTGTTGCAAAATTTGAAAGAATTATGATTCACGTCTTAAAACAAAATTCAAAAATAATTTTATTCCAAATTTCCGTTTGCGCTCCACTGCTGTTCATTTTCAACTGAACTCTCAAAATTGCTACTTCATCGTATTTTCACTAAGGAAAAAAAAATCTCCAGGCCAAGACCATTGTGTCAAAATGGTCTTTATTTTTCATATAAAAGTTCATGATTCATAGATACGTCATTAATGGTCGATTGCTCCTACGGAATCAACATTTTTCGGGAGTTATCGAAAAATAAAACTTGGATGGTACTTCAGAACCTCAACAGCTGGACCAATCTCGCCAACTAATTGCACCATTTTGCAAGGATGCCTTGTCAATCAAAATGATTTATGCTTATTGTGCAAGCATGGCCATATTTTCATTCTTAATAAGTTATACTACAAAAGTTTATTAATGTAGTTATTGAATAATTTCATTATAATTATTTGTTGGTATATTAATAGCAAAATTAGTTGCTAAGGGAGTGTTAATGAAGAGAGAATAACTTTTTCATCTCAATATTCGGAGATGCATATGAGAGTGTAAATAAGTATTGATAAAAGTCGCATAAAATGCCCTTTATGCTGGGATGTGAGGTATCTTAGTGATGGCGCTGGTATATTATAGAGTATTGAAGTTTTGATGTTTTCCTAAATTCACTGATTTGGACAGTGCTGGGATTAGATTGTTTCCATTACAAGCGCATTTCTTTCAGTTTGTCTTGTAAATGGATGATTGATACATTTGTTGTTGTTATTGTGACTTATGGCACTTTACAAGCCCGCTGACAGTTATCTGTCAGCGATTTAAACCGAGTGAGCATCTCTTGTTTTTTCAGTAGCGCCAACTAGGGCCAAGAGTACGACTTAGCTACATCATGCGTCATATTCGCCTGCACAACCCCTTTTTAAAAGGGGGCACATCCACACACCTCACAGATAGAACATAGAAGAACAACCATGCCCGAACCGGGATTCGAACCCGGGAACCCAGATTACGGATTGATAGATTTTATATTAAGAAAAAAAAATTATGCAACTTTAATTTATATTTAATGCACTTTTCTGAAGTTAATATATGGATAAACATTGAATTTATAATTTTATTAAGTAATCAGCTGCTGTATTACATTGGCGATGGCCTGCTATAAGTTTGAGAGTATAAGGGATAAATCATTGGCCATTTGAAATTTCAATAATGGTTTTAAACATTTACTAAATTATTTAGAAATATCATTATAATTTTAATACTAAATTTTTAAATCTAAATTAAAATTTTCATTCCTCAAATTTTCGACTGCGTAGCTTTTGTTTTATTAGACCAATATTTCAGAAATTCTATTTATCTTTTCCTTCAATATTTAATCATTAAACTTTTTTTTTTCCTATCTTTCAAAAATGTAGATAAATGAATTAAGCAAACAAGAAAAAAAATGTTAGTTAAAGTAAATAAATGGATCACTTAGACAGTTCAATTATCTCGAATTAAGAACAAAAAGATTTATATTAGATTATAAAAGATTTATGGTTTCCATACATACTAAGATTTAAATTTTAAATGAATATTGACAATGATCGATGTAAAGTTTGTCCTAGTTTACCATTCTTTTAAATGTGATAACTATCTGGATCTTTCTGTCTGGAGATCTTTAGAACGATTTTGTCTATTATTAGTGAACGAGAGTTATTTTCTTTTATTATTAATTCACATACTAATTCTTATCTGAAATTAACAGAATTTATATATTTTATAAATACCTTTAGTAAATGTATCTTAGGTTTAAACTTTTTTTTTGTCAATGGATGTTTTAATTATTAGTCTTTTTTATTGTTACCATCGATTTGACTTGACATAGTTATACTCGTTAATTTCTCCTATGTGAAGTTATACTAAAGACATAAAGAATTGTAATAATCAAAAATTTCGAATTCAAGGTTTTGTCGAATCTCCACGTTTCAGACCTTCCCAAATTCGAAAAACATTGTTCGAATTCTTGACTGTAAACACAATAACTCATAAACGCTTTGAGCTAGACGGATGAAATTTACTGTATGGACTTAACGCCATATTTCTATATTTCTGTCAAATTTTGGATGAAATTCATTGAGAGGAAGTGTGTATTTCTGACTATTCACACACAGTTGAATACGGTAATTACAATATGAATAGAGCTAGATAGATGAAATTTGGATTACAATTTTAGTGTATAAAGTATATATTCTTATCAAATTTTGAACTAAATATGTCAAGGGCTTAATTTCTTTCGGTCTCTATTTTTGCATGAATATGAATCTGATAACTCAAAAATGAATTGACTTAACTAAAAGAAATTTGGTATGAAATTTCGTAGCAGCAATAGTATATTTATGTCCAATTTTGTTTTCAATCGGTTAGAAAATAAGCGACCATAATAATATTTGGTTTTTGGTACTTGTGTATTAACAGCATTTCCATGATATATATCTCACATTTCCAAATATCGCACTCTAATAATCTTTTCCATAACTATTATTCTCAAATTGCATATACTAATAAGAGACAAGTATCAGTTTCCCATTCTATATTATGAAGCACACAACTATCATGTGCCTTATTCTGCAAATTTAAATATGAGCACTCATGACATACGCTGCCCTGCTCTTGATTTCCAATTTCTGGCAAAGGAGCTAACATTTTTATTAGGAAGTATGTAAAAAAGTTTCGGGGGGATATTCACACGGGGGAATTTTTTAAATATATTTTTTTAAAAAAAGTGTTCCAATAATGTTTGACTTGAAAGACAACGAATTGGGTTGTTAAGTAAGTAATTACAGTCTTTATAAATAATAATTTATCGAAATTTTTCATATTTTCTTTTCTAAAAAATTTCTTTAATGTTTTAATATATATATATATATATAAATAAAATAAAAATTTAAAATTAAAGAATGTTAAAAATAATTACTAGTTTATTAAAATAATACTTATTTACTTAAAATATTTATATTTTTTTCTGGGAATATAAAGAATTCTAGAAATGTAAACATGTTTTTAAATTATTAACATTTTTTAAGAAATATATTTTTTATGATCAAAAGTTTAAAAAAAAATTATCTTAAACTGAATGTCAAAAAGTTACGAAACATAAGAATGTTTGCATTGAATAAAACCTTCGCATGTTTTTAAAAGAAATTTAACATTTATATAACTTGAACGGATAGCGAAAGAATAAGAGTTAATAATCAAAATAAAATTTGAAAAGAAAATGTAGGGGCTAGTGATTCATTTATTTATCAAAATCCTTTTTTATTCTTTTCTTTTTCAGAAAAAAAAAAGTTTCATACACGTTAAACGCCACTTTTGAGCTATTGATATTTTTCAGAACTTTGTTATTCAATCAAGAGCTTAAAAATTAAAAATAAATGTTTTATATAAATGCCAGCATATATATATATATAAATGGAAACTTGAAAAATCGTTGTTAATGACAAATCAAACTGACCTTAAATAAAGAAATACGAACGACACAAATCACAGCTGAATGATGTTTGCCAGACTTTACGCACCTGAAGACTATTAACAAAAATTCGATGAAATGAAATTACTTAAATAAAATAGAATTTAATTTCATTAAATTACATTTGCAGCAATATTCTTTTCAGATACACGGACTTCTATTAAATAGTTTTATTTAGAATTATAAACAGTATTTAATGATACATCGCGCAACCCCTGCCATCTAGTTGCCACCGATTATAAAAATCTTTTCTTATTTCAAACAAAACCATTTCAAGTCTTGATAAAAACTTGAAAACAATCAACACTGAATGAACTTCTAAAATAATAAACAGACGATAAATTTTAAAAGAACTCTCAGCGAGAGACTTTTTTCTTTAAAACTAGCGACTCACTTTCTTCCACCCTCCACCCCCTTTTCTAAAGGATTCTAAGGTTAATAGCGGGGAAGAAAATGCCCGAAAACTGTGCGCACAGATAGTAGAAACCCTGGGTGTTTAGGAAAACTTGGGGGATAAAAGAAGAGATTGTAGGGGGTGGAAGGGCAGGGGATACGGGGCGGGGCAGCAAGATAGAAAGTGCTCCTGCAGAGGAGAGATAAGTTTCACTAGTGCCCCCTTCCCCATTTACAGTTTGCTTATCATATCAAACAGCCAACAGAAACCCGCCTGTTTACAAAAGCCGCTTTCCTATTGGCCGATAACAATAACCATTCTATCTCGGTCCGAGATAAGGTTCTTATCACCGACCAACATGCATCGGGCAGAGAATGAAGTAGGGGGGAAAAAAAAGAAGTATAAAAAAATAATCCAAGAATAAAAAGGAAAAGTTCAGTTTTCGCTGATTTCTACCCTGCTTTGGGATTACTAACCTCCAAACGATAAAGTCGATATCGGTCGGCAGCGTTCCATTCCCTCCCCCACTCCCCCTTTCCTCCATACCAAAGACTGTAACCAACTAGATAACGCCAAGCGATAATGTAAATGAACATTTCGGCTTTTTGGTCGTGTGTATGTGTATTCCCTTTTGCCGCACTTTGCTGATTTTCTTTGTACGATTATTTTTATCAAAAGACGTCCGAGTAGTGTTGAGTTGAGTTGTTGGCGTAAATGGCCCTTTTCCCTTTCGGGTTGCGCGCGCATCCATAGAGACCCTGTCACTTTTACCGTGTCCCACTTGCGATAGTAAACATTTCACCTTTCTTCAGAGTTGCACAACTGCCTCGCGAGTAACTTGTGTCATTATCGTTTGGTTTGTCGGTGCAGTATTTTTAAATGTCGGAGTATGTTTCATACTGTAATTTGTAATCGTACTTCGATAATAATGGATTTGAACTATATATGGATTTGTTGGAATTTTTTCAAGAATTAATTTGGTACGATGAATGGTAATTATTCTTTTTTGGCATTGTTTTGCATGAAATAATTTTTCTTTCATTTATTTTTTTTAAATTTATTTAATTATTTTCTTCCATATAATTTTGAAAATAAAAATTTGTTTGGAAACCGTTTCAAAATTGCTAATTTGGATTTCTTTCTTTCTTTTTAATCAATATACTTCTCATAAATATTGCTCAATTATTTTAAGATAGAAGCGAAGGGAACATTTTGATGCAATTCATCGTTTCGAAAAGACGAAGAAAAAATCATCAATGATTTTATAGAACTGTTGAAACGAATAGTAATTGATTTATCTGATTATTTATTTTTTAAATTTTTTATTGTCTTTTACAAAATTTATTTTAGGATATATTTATTTGTCATTTTTCTTTATTTCCATTTTAAGTTGTATAAGACATATTCCAATTAAATTGCTGCTATAAGCATAACCGTCTTTTAGATAATCATAATCTGATATAAATTGATTTTATCAATAATACAAAGTTTTAAGCAATATTGCGAATGATTATTTCTATATATCATTTTTAAAACACTTGTTTGATCTTTGTTAGAAAGGGGGTTATTTAAAAATGTCAGTTGTTGCATCCATATTTGCAAATGCTACCTTGTTATTTAAATTTAGTTTTTTTTTGTTTGTTGATGACATTCAATTAAATAAAATTTCTGAGAAAATCAAATAAAAATTTAACAAGTAATATTTTTAAGTTTTTTTCTTAGTTTTAATATAAACTAAATATTTAAACTTTCTTTCTTTTTTCTTAAATTTTGACTTGGCTTATGTAATAAATTCTGAAAAATCCTTTTTCAAAAAACATATTTTTTTCTGTCTTATTTGATAAAACTGAATTTCATTGGCTGGTCAGGATGTTTTCATCCCTGTATGTTAAACGTAGCGTTAAAAAGCATTCTGATTCTTGGTCAGCCAATTTTTAAGAAAAATTGGTTTGAGGGATGCGGGTTTGCAACCTTCCAATTTATAACCGCTTTTATTGTTGAGTATATGTAATAAAAATATGTTTAAACAATTATCTGATTGAAAAAAAAAACCACTTCTTAAAATGGGTATTAAATAAAGAAATATTTGCTTATATCTTCTGAGATTATTTTTATTTTTATATTTATAATAAAAACTATATTATAAACAAATTATTTATCATTACATTAAGCATATCCCCGTAGAAAATTGCTTTTAAATCCATATTCAGAGTTTAAAAAAAAAAAAGTAATGTTACGGCTCAGATATCGTCCTTGTCCTTTGAGGACAGTTTAAAATACTTTTCTTAATTATCAAATTTTGTCCGTTAAATCCAAAGACAGTTTATTTAAGGCTTATTTAATGATGTATTTATTGTTCAAAAATGTTGCCTTTCTATTTTTTTTTTTTTCCTTCTTAAAAATACGAAATTGAAAATACAAATATTTGGACCTTCATATGAAGACCTTGGATTATAATCTAATTTACATGTGGATTCTAACAATAATTCTTCATTCTTTGAAAACTTCATTAGATAATTTCGCATACTTCGGCGGGCATAACGAATGGCACCATTAATCGACTTATCAGGCTTATCTTTGCTGCATCAAGGATTAGTTATCAATGCTTTCTAGAAGTGCGATAATTTCGTAATTTGCTGATGAGCGAAAGCGATTCCATTGATTTTTAGGAAAATTCCAAATTGCTTCGATCTGCTGATTCGGGAATGTTACAAATTACCTTTAGCTTCTCAGGAGTAATTACTTGCCCAAGTTTTGGACATGCCTTGTTTGCTGATTGGAAATTGCTTAGTCTGCTATGCGAAACTGGATTACCATGCTCAGCAATAATTCGTTAATTACATCAATTTATGAGTTCAGAATTAGCGAGAAATATATTTTTATAGTTAAAAGGTATTGATGGTCTAATTGATGGCTAAAAGGTCTTAAAACTTTATTGCAGCGTTGAATATTGGGTAGGTGGCACGGTTTGCATGAAAAATGCCTATATTTAAAATTTTTGCATTAGTTTCGATAAATATTAGATATGGAGTTTGTTTGTAAGATTAAGAACATACTGTTTTGATTTATTTAAAAGGAGGAAGGGAGGGGGGTCATTCCAGTATTAAATGCTTTTTAAAAGTGGAATTAGTTGAAAAACGGGAAATAGCATATCCCGTTTTCAAGTCGCTGCTAGATTGTTTCTGTAGCTCCTAAAATCCACACCATGACGCTTTTGTTTTCTTGTCTCCTCCTTAATAATAATATAGTTTTCACATATTAGTGATATTATAATAAATGGAAGTAAAACTATAAATGCGGCAATAAGTATTTTATAGATTAAGTCTTAGGAGAAGGAAATTTTATTGAAATACTTCTATCACCAATAATTGATAATCTATTTGCCGCTAATATGATATCCTCTAACGTTACCTAGTCCTCCCACCCACCCACACACAATTATAAATTGAAAACATCATTTGTATTTTTTCTCAAAAACCTAGTATAGCTAATAATATGCTGCTGCTTTGATATGCATAGCGTTAAATATTGGAGAATCAATACCTTTTTAAAAACTTATGTTAAAGTAAACAATTGCTCCATGTCACAAATTATTAAGTTAGTAAATATCATTCATGAAACAAATATATGTGCATAATAATTACCTCAAAAGGTTACACTTACCTCGCCCGAAATCATTCGGAGTTTAGTGAATGATCTGAATGCTGAGGCAGCAATAAGATGAGAACTACGATTGAGTCTTAGTGGCCATCCCCGGTCACAGTACAACACCTCTCTTAAGAAGCATGTCAAATCATAAGCAACTTCAACTCAGTCTCATATCATTACCATGTCCTTCTGGGTGGCAACAACTATTCCGGAAATCTTTGATCCCCATATTTGAAGTGCCTCTTTGTGGTATAAAACATAACGATAATCTCCCTTGAATTAATTTCCTTTTATTACATTTTAACTAATTTCTTTTTATTCACTTTTATACCTATTGTGGTTTATAAATTTATTTATATGTCAGCAATTTATGTTTTTAGTATACATTTGTTCATCATTGTATAATCGCGTAGCTAGAGTAAGTTAATTACTCGTTGTCGAGATTTCATACATAAAACAGCACTCGGGCAGGGTTTTATTTTTCCTTTCTTCCTAATATTTTATTTGAAAAAGGGCCATAAACGCATTTATATTTTGTCTCCATGGCGCTCCGAAGATTTGCACCTAAATTATCAACATCATTCTTACTCCTCAGTTATTTAATATGACGCATGAGCTGGATACACCATGATATTCGAAGAGGTAAAATACTGATAGTATCTTTTTTGCCTAATATTATTTTCAGAAAACCTTTTGTCGCTCAATAATTCTAAAATATTGGGGAGAAATTATCCTCAAACATTTTTCATGTCATAGAGAATCATTGCATTGAATAGATTCATTTTAATTCTTCTAGACAAATTTATTTCGCTGTTGAATTGTAAAATTCATCTTCTCTAATCTCACTGTTATCATTCAATATATAACATATCTCTCCACAGAAATTATCTTCCCTTTTCACCGCAGCTGCATGTTAAAGTTCGTGCTTAAGTTACCTTACATTAAGCTGAAACTTACTTAACAATCTCTTAAAAGCATTCGAGTAGTGAAAACAGTAAAACATGTAACCTGAAAGATAAGTAGCTAAGTTCTTGTATGTTTCAGCCAAATGCTTTTCAGTGTGTAACCCTAGATATTTCGAAGGTGTGCCGTTTTCCAAGAAAAGGGTCGTGAGGTCCGCTATGAAACTTTATTTTATATCTATAATTTTGGTTTGATAACAAAAAAAAAATGCTTTTAGATATTCGATTTGAATTTTCCTCACATGAAAATTTGATAAGGACAGTTGGCATTTTTTAAAAGACATGAGTCAAAATAATATGTTGTTGTTTCCAATGGCACTTGCCATAGGCAAGCCCGCTGATTTGAGATCAACGATTTTAAGCCGAAAGGGAACGTCTCTTATTTTAGTAGCGCCAATTAGGGCCAAGAGTACGACTTCGCTACTCACGCATCACATTCGCTTGCACAGCCCCTTTTTAAAGGGGGGCACATTCACTCATCTCACAGATAGAACAAATGAAGGACAACCATGCCCGAACCGGGACGCCCAGATCACGGGGAAGACGCTCTACCCCTATGCCAGGACGCCGGCAAAATAATATGTGTTTATGACAAGGTTGGAAATTCATTAAATTAAAAGTGAGATAAACACTGATTGCTACGTGTATTGATTTGTTCAATGCACAGAAAACATTGATTTGGTCAGTATTGCGTATAAAGAATGGAGTCTATAGAACTATAGAATTACTGGAGAATTACACTATACATGTCAAATGCCAATTTAGCACCGAATTGCACCAAAATTACGGAGTGCCAGTTTAATTTTGAAATTCAATGCTCATCTTGCAGAATATCGCTTCATAATTCTTACACCTAATGCTATCAAGATTCCAATTAGTTGAATGGTGACGGAGTGCACATTTTTCAGACGAACAAGTAATATAAAAAACAATTTAATTCCTATTTTCTCAAGAATTGAACTCGCATTCTTCACCTTTACGTGAAAAATACTAAGATACTTGCATTTTACCGATTGAGCTACTGCCCGTTGGTTGCAAGTTTCATTACAAACTGCTAAAACTCTATTCAAAGTATTAAAAATGAATTAAATTGAATAATTGATGAATTAATGTTTGAAAAAACTGTATTAGCACCAAGTGTCATCCACTACAAGTTAAAAAAAATGTACTTGAACTTGAGTGGCTGAATAAAAAGTATTTTAGTAACGATTGAAAATTTGAACAAGATATATAAATATATATAGGGAGAGTGTGAACTAATTGTAGGAATAGAAAAAAGGACGCAACTAAAGACAAATTGAGGTGCTGTTAGTCGTCTGTGCTGTTATTTTTTCTTATATGATTATAATTTAATGCGAGTTAATGTATCTAATGATGTGACCTAGTGATTTAATTTTGACTTTCAGACTAAGGATTTCTTATTTGAAAGCCACGGAAGAATCACAATGGAAGGAGGCCTTACTATGTGTTTAACACGTTAGAGACAAATGCCCTTCCGTTAGTGTGGCGTGAGAGCTTGGAGAGGGAAATGCTGGCTTAGTTGTTGTCCTCGTTATCTGAGCTCGATTCAGAATTATGAGGCCAGTCGCAAAATATTCCTAATGTTGCTTCAAAAAGATACGTAACACTAACTAATTATACGAACTGTTTCCATTGCCGTAAACTATAAACACTGTTTATGTCAAATCTTCGTGCAATATGTTATAATTTTCTATTAAGGAATTTCTATTAAATAAAGATATTATTAAATTTATTTCTTTATAATGTCATTTTATAACAAAATACTAAATTTTCATGATGCCAATGATAGTTTACTCTCAGATTTTTTTTCTCCATGTTATGGTATAAAATTTAATTTTTCAGTTCATATTCATTCTACAGCATAATTAATTTTGATGAACATTTATCAAATGCATATTTCTGAGAACACGGTATTCCATTTTTTATAATCACTCTGAATAATTTTAAATTTATTTCGTATAATTAATTAATTATTTGTTTTAAAAATTAAGGATTAATATAATTAAAGACAAAACACCATTTATTAGAATTCATTTACATTCCTTAAGAATTTATTTGTCCATCAAATTGATAATTCATTCTAATTCTTTTCGAATTTTTTTTTCATGTGAATTTTTTTGATATTGAATATTTTATGCTCATTTTATTTTTTATCATCCGATTTCAGAATCATACTATTAAAAGGTTTAACCATTTTTTTTAATTATTTCTAATTACAGTCATACTTTCCATTTGACTGTAATGAAACAAATATAAAGCTGACTAGATACTAAATAAAAAAATTCCTTTGGGGAGACGCATCATATTTTTTATTTTTATTTACGTTAAGCGTAGGCATGTTGACCATCTACATGACGGATTTTTTGAGTCTCTTATCTAAAACCTACAGGTCTTGATATCGATATCTTACCACGAGGCTAACGTATCGTCAACGAACTCTGCACAATAATACTTAATAAATATTACAATGATTTTATCAGAGATCAATGGTATCGTCTCTTAACTAATAAGAATTGGAAGATATGAAAAATCTTTTAAGATAAAGGTTATGCGT
>JAPMOR010119884.1:108710-154593 GCA_026543865.1 Argiope aurantia
ATGCATATTTTGTTAAAAAATTGTAGATACTCACCTGCATTATTAATATCACCTTAAAAGAATTAAGGATCAGTGTTATTACCATTAAAACATGTTTTCTGAATCAAAAAGTCGAATTTTTTTATTATTATTGAAGAAACAAATATGAATCAGAAACATTGTTGAAATAGGTTAGATAAGCGACAAATTATCGTGTATTATAGATTATTTATTTTATAGAAGGGGTTAAAACAGCTGGTTTCTATAGAAATAAAGAAATATTGATATACCATAAGAATGGGATTTTTTTTCCTAGAATTATCTTTATAACATTTTTGATATGAGAATCACCTTTTTTTTCTCCCATTTTTTATCAAATTTTGCTTCAGCTTTGATAAGCGATAATAAAAAAAATGTCAGTTTCGCGCTGTTTGACGTCATAGAATATTTGATTTCGTAAAAACAGATTGTTGCGCAAGTTAAGAATAAGATTTTTTTTGTTAAATGTATTATTCCGGATATTGCTTTACGGATATATATGGATTAGCCTAAAATTAACTTGGGAAAAATCCGTTTGTGTTTCGCAATCTTTGCATTAAGTGTGACATGAACTCATCAGCATTTGCTTTTCTCAGTGATAAGCGAAAGTTTTATCGGCAAGTTCGATAATACTAGAAGATATGAAACATTACTAGCAATTTTTATAGAAATCAATTATTTTTTCTTAAATTAATTTTCTTAAGTCGGCAATTTTAGGGTTGAGAATTTACGAGGTACTTTTAAAACTCAAATCTTTAATATAATTTTTTTTCTTTAAACCTGAACAAAAGTATATTAAAAAAATTAAAAAATGATGAGAACTACGAAACAGTATAGCGTGATAATATCTTGGAATACATTTGGCTATTTTTATTTTTATTTTGAAGATATATTCTTAACTATACCAACTGTATCCTTCTGATTAACGATTTGAGGACTGTGTCGCGGAGTACTTGAAATTGAGTTTCTGAACCTCCGAACATAACAGGTGATTAAAGTAATAACATGGTAATGATTTTACTTAGTAAATGGTTACAATAACTTGAACACAAAAATATATATCATTGGGCAATATTTGAACAAATGCAAGTTTAAAACAATGAGAAGTATTGTAATGAAATACACCTTAAAACATTTTGAAAAATTTCTTGAAATTTGAGAAGAATTATGCAGAAAAAAACTGACATCCCTAAACAGACCTCTTTTTAATTTTAGAGAGTGGTAAAAACGATTTTTGTGCAATTCTTTGCTCTGAAATCATTGAGGAAAAGAATTAAAATCCTCAGTCATTTTTAAAATTTTATCTAATAAAAATTTTGAAAATTTCTTCCTTATGAGCACCTACAGTTCCAATAAATAGTTAACAAATTTGACGGAATCTATTATCGTATAAAATTTGGTTATTTTAGGTAGTAAATTGCAGTATAGGGTGTTTCACATGGTTTTTTTATCACGAAATATTGCAATTTACAAACAGCATGCGAACTTATGATTTTTATTATTTTACAAATGTTTAATTCTAATACTTTTTAAAAAGCAATGTGGACTTTCAGAAAATCAAAAATTCTTAGAGTTTTCATGAAAACATTATTTTGTTAATAGATTTTTTTATAGTCACATTTAAAGACAAAAAAAAATATTTTAAATACACAAATTAAATAGTTATTTTTGAAAATAAATCTTGATTATGTATTATCAGTAATAAAATAGCCTCTATTAACATATAAATTAAAATCGCTTGAATTTATGTACCGTAGTTGAATAGCCATTACTATGTTTAACAAGTTTGACATAACCGCAATTTAAGATTTATTATTTCTTAAAAATTGTGGTTAAATGAAAGTCACTTCTTAACATTAAAAAAGCGGTATAAAATTTTGAAAAATTGGATTAAAAAATGCATTAAAAATTTTTTAAATGTAAAAATTTGGGTTTATTGTAACATTCTGGATTTATATTTATCACTTAGGACACATTTAATGTGAAAACGCAATTTGCAATTCTTCTCTTTAAGTAATATTATTTTGGATCTAATTATTATTATCTGGTTTAAATATGTATGCAATATATCAGCCTCTTTTTATAGGAGACACAAAAGCAGAAGAAGGTAAAAGGGAGGAAAATCATTTATCCCTGGTCTTTTATACCATTAAGATTCTGATAGGGATTTCTAACATATGTGAATCACAAGCAAGGGAAACAATGGGATATTTTAGCGGAATTTCGTTATATTAGCAACATTTCATCCCTTCACTCGAAATGTGGGAACGTGACGGTCTTTAGCCGATTCAGCTATTTTACAAAGCTTCTGTTGAATTAATTTGATAGAAAAAATGGAATGGGATCAGGAAATAAGAGAATATTTTAGAATGAGCTATAAATTAAGGAATTAATTAAGTTTAAATTAGATTTTAAAATATCATTACAAACACATAAATATCATCACACACACATAAATTGTTGAACATAAATTGTTTTATGTTTAATTTATTGAAAAAAGGGAATTTTATACTTTATGAGCATATAATTTTGTAATTTTGCTCATAAGAATTTAAAAAATTACATGAATACTTATAACTTAAAGCGATTTAATATTTTTATTTTGTTTCAAATGTCGAGAATATTTCATAAAGGATGAACATAATGCATTTTTTAAAATAATTAATAAAGAATATTGTTCGTGCGTTAGGAGATCAATTCACGTTTTATCATATTCAAATTGTTGATGTAACTGTTCGCTTTATTATAACAGCTGTGACGTCAAATACTTTTGTTTTATTTGAAGCACTCTGTTTTGAAAAATAAAACTGACGCTCGGCACTTAAGATGCATCACGTGAATTTGAATTCACTCCATTGTTCTGATTCTTATTTTCACGTTGAGAATCTGATCGATTTCTTATCAATATTATGCAAGTAGATGCTTCTGTTTATTAACACAAACATATGTTTTTATTGCTTCATCTGACATTACTTCTAGAATTCTTTTCGAAATCCAAATTTATCCATTTTTTTCCCTCTTGAAATACAATGCAACATATAAAATAGTCAAATTGATAAAGGATTGATATTTGAGTTCACATTTTTATAATTATTTGGCATTTTTCTAACAGCAGTCTTAATTTTTATTAATCTTTCCCTTATAAATGGAACGGATCGTGGTTTAGGAGAGTTATTGTCTTTATTTACATTCTAGTATAATTATTACATCAGGAATCAACAAGTTTTCACTTTCCTAAGAGAAGTAACTGCATTTGTATTTTTAATCAGATTGATCCTTTTATTTAAATCTCTTATTCACTCACTTTATGTGTGATAGATATATCGAGGGTAAATGAGGTGTAAATCATAATGTCAACTCTATCTACCTTCGATGAAGAATACAGACCTATAGTATGCTAAAAGAGGAGACGGCACTTCTCGGTTTTTATGGAAAACTGCTTTAATACCGCTATAAGTCCCTGCATATAGAACAATGAAGAATCATAGTCAGGAGATGCGGGGATGGTAACGGTGGGGGGGGGGGAGGGAATCAAGGTCTTTTAGAGAAAGTATTAGAAAAACTGTGTAAATGAAGATGAATAAAAACAAAAACCATGAGCTAAAACAAAAACAAAAAGCAATAAATTGAAATAAAATAGAAAATAAAATGAATAATATAAAAATAAATAAATAAAATAATTAAAATAAAAATTATAAAAGTATCGAGCCAAATCTTTACTGAATTCAAACAAGTTTAAGGACCATCATGGTCATGTGATCGAGTCATAATTTTGAGACCGGAAGCTTGCATCTCCCAATTTCAAATTAGATCTTTAGCTGATTCTTCTTCAAAAAAAAAAATGTTTTGTGCTTAGTTTTAGTTTAGTTTAGTTTAGTTATATTAACTTGTCCTTTTTTAAACATATATGGGTAAATCTTCGAAGTCAGATGTGAACACTTGATTGGAGGATAACAATTTATTCGTTTTCGCTATCCGAGTGTAGTTCAAGACCACGAAGTCCACCTTAAAATAATCTTCAAATAGCTTCAACCCATTTATGATTTGACTCCATCGAATAATGCTGAGCATGTTCTGGATTAAAAGTGTCGAATTTAAAACATATATTAACACTTTACACATTACTATGCATAGAACATCGATGAAGAAAAAGAAAAAAAGTTTAGCGTTCCAGAGTTCGTATTTTTTTTTTTGCATTAAGTTCTTGGTTCATCTTTTACAATTGACGCTGCATGTGTGAGGCTAATACATATATTTTGATAGTAATAGAAATACCCCGCTATAAAAAGGGAATACTTATCTATCCAGAAAAAATTTACCTTGTATTAACTTATTTCTTTGTCCATGACATTTATTTCCAAAACTCAAATAATCAAGAAATGTGTCCCAACATATCAAGTCAAGCCTCAATGATTCTTGATAAAGAATGGCATTCTTCAATAAAAGTTAACAGATGGAAATGAAGTTGAAGCTTGTTTAAATTCCCAAACGTTTGCCATATGGGCATTGTAGCATTTTCCATTTGTTGTGGTATAAAAACATGAAGTCAGATCTTAAGACGTCGAATAATTGTGTGTATTATGTTTTGTTATGTATTTCTTAATGATTTTTCTTTTAAAATATCGATTAAAGTGTCTGGTGGAGTGATGAAATGAAAACTTATTAAGAAATTCATAGTATACATATGAAACATCTGTGGCTTCTGATTGAATTTTTCTTTTCATTGGAAAATAAAAGGATTAAATCAGTGCATCTCTTATTAATTTATTTCTTTACCCATGATATTTATTTAAGAAAAAGTTTAATGATCTACAAATGTGACGCAGCATGCCAAGTCAAGCCTCAAAGATTCTTGATAAAGGGTGACATCTTCTTTAGGTCAAAGTGAACTGGTGCAATTGAAGTTGAAGCTTGTCTAAATTATGTTATATTTGTGTGGATTACCTTTAAGGGAGAGTGACCCATAACTTTGATTTTCTTGAGGGAAAAACAGAACAATCTTCTACAACTAATTGATTGCTAAATGGTACAATATCATATGAGGTTTTGAATATTTCATGGTTCTCATTATCACTGCCTTATTATCACTGGTAAGACGAAAGAACTTTATTGTTTTCATTTGAAAAACAATTTATACTCCCTAATCGTTCAAAAAATTATCATCATGGCAATCCTTGATTATATTACTTTTCAGCACTGCTTCACAAGAAATTCCTCAACTAAAATTCCTTATATGTTGAATTTTACGTAAACTATCTTTTGGACTCGAACTTGGCTGGGTTATTACATAACAACTGTTAATCTTTTCAGTCAGAGACTAGAATTATGGCTATCTTCCACCCGATAACCCTATCCAAAGTACAATTAACAGAGGGTTAAGGAAAAGAAGAGATAACGTATTAAAAATACACAAAAAATTTCTTATTTACAGACCGAAGTCCGTTTCATAACTTTAATCATGTAACACTGTCATGGCGATAGGAATCCAAAAATAGGCTCACGCTATCAGTCGAGGCAGCAGTGCAAAGTTCCCCTTTCAGAGGGAGATATGTTAAGTTCAAAGAATAGCTGGAGCTTTATCAGTAGTTCTCGAGTCGCGATCGAGCTGGGGCGAAGTTGTATCTTTTGAGAGTAATGGTGGATTGATTTTGAATCGGTAGGTTGCAAGGTATGTGGCGATTCCTCTGCGTCTGCTGCGTTGATTTTGTGGATGTGGTACTTTAGTAACGGATTTGTGACGTTTTGTAAGTGTCATTTTTTCTGTTGTTAAAAATAGTGTTATTAAGTAAGACTGCCATTATCAGTAGGATGCAAAAGTATTTGGTAGTGCTGACGATATTGCGTTATTTTTTTCCTGGGAATTAACTAAGATTTTATTTAAAGTATTAGAACATTGGTGGAAAATAATTGATATAAAATAGTGATGTAGTTTATATAACGTAATCTATTAGTATAGTTATTTGAACTTTAAGAATGACTTGAATTGTAATATTGTGGTGATTTGAACCGATGTGTTGAACCAATTTTGTGGATTATGCTTTAGAAATAGACTGCGATATTTTGTAAGTGTCATTTATTATTAAATGTAATGTTATTAATGATCGTTTTCTTTTTAATAAAAACTTGCGAAAAGGCATTTAATACAATCAGAAAAAAATTACAAAAGGATGTTGCAATTTATGATGTTTATATTTCTTTACAATGGAAACAGATTTTTGTCTAGTTCGGAAATAGGATCGACAAAGATCATTAATTATGATTATCATCATAAGCAATAAGTAATAGCATTTGGTGAGAAGTAGAAGGTATAAAAAAGATGATTCTATTTATATAGTTTAGAAATTAATTTGGTTGTACATTTTGAAGAAATTAACTTACCGTTATTATTAGGTGAAACTGTAATTTCAGCGATAATGTTGTGGCAATTTAACTGAGCGTTGCGCAGCTTGTATAAATGTAATAGTTTAGAATTAGATTATGACATTCTGTAAGTGGCATTTCTTGTTGTTTGGAAAAGAAAATGTTAATGAGTCATAAATAAAAGAATTATCTAAAGAAATTTTAGGAAATTTTACTTACATATTTACTTATTCGTATAAATAAGACTGTATTTAATTTATTATCAATTAGTACCTTATACTATTGAGGCTATTTATTGTGGTGCATTTATGCATTATATTTTGGAATAAAGAATATAAAACAATAATGTACATAAAATAACTAATTGTAATAAATAAATGTAAATAACTGTATTGTAAATATTTTTTACATGAATATGAAGTCTTTTAAAAGTAATATAAAAGCGTAATACGAAAATAAGTTTCAATGATAATAATCAAACAGTTTTCCTTTCGTAAGCTAGTTTTGTGTCTGTGATGCTTTAAAATGGATGGATGCTTTGGATTTCTATGGAATTTGACATTTTTATGCAAAAAAATTATAATCATTGTTATAATTATATATATTATATCACATTTTAAATGTGATTTCATTTTTAACAATTTCTTTTCCGAGATTACCAGTGTTATGCATATCCTTATTTGGAATATTGAATTAATGATAATACGATGCTTTAGCAATACAGTTCTAATATTGTCTTCAATGTGTATTTCAAAGACTTAAATTTTGATTCCGGTTTAGAAAAAGCCAAAAAAAATAAATAAATAAAAATAAAATACTTTTGAATCTAATATAACAAATTAAATGTTCATCTATTTTTATATCTAAAAATTTTAATTGGTAGTAATAAAAAAACCATTAAAAGTTCGGGAAATCCTTTTCAGATGTTGCTGTCATTGTTGTTTTGATTTCAAAAATGAATTATTCAATCCTTTTTAATGTATGAAATTTTTTTTTATTACTGTTACTTTTTAAAATTTCGTACTGCCGTTACGCACAAGAAATTTCACTGTTTTCCAAATGGTTTTTTAATCACATTTTAAATGCAGCCTTGATTTTAATTTTTTAATCGTACAGCGATGACAATAAATATATCTGTTTAAATTGGTATTAATATTGATAGAACAAGCTAAGGTGATTTAATTATGCAAATAATGGGAAAAAATGTTTAAAAAGAAATGAAATTTAATGAAGAATCTTGCATTTCATATTGATTGATACTCTTAAAGAGCCTTTAACTCTCGAAATTTCATATTTTAAATACAATTTCCAAATAGTCTAGAATATCTATTTTCCTGTTCCAATAATTTTTAAATAGCTATAATCAAGTTTATTCTTTAATATTGTTTTTAAAACATTTTAGGTCTTTTGAACTTTATTTAGACCAGTTAAGACTCATGGTTCCAATAAACTTAGAGTTTATGATTTCGAAAGCTGTATTTTACGACTACGTTTAAAATGAAATTACTTTTCTGCGCAATCCACTTTATGAGTTTTGTTATCGCGCATCTCTATATACCATACTTGCAAAATTGAATTCCCTTTATATCAGAGCGACAATCACGTAGGAACAGTTAATTTTATAACTGGTATCTTGTGAAACAGGTATTGGCTCAAACGTTTTAATGACCGCATGCAGGTGTTATGATTATGCGAGGTTTTAAGTTTTGGTTAGTTTGTTTTTCATTTGCTTTTTTTGAAATTCCAAGGTGTGATGAAATTACATTTAAAAAAATCCTGCATTCTCGTGACGAAAATCTATATCAGAAAAAATAAAGACAAGACAAATTTTTTTATTTTTAAAAATTTAGAACAAATTTTCAGTTTGCCCTTATAAAAATCGTTTGCAAATAAAATTACAAGTTTTGAGCAGCATGAGCATTTCCAAAGACGTTAATCAAAATTTACTAATAATAATGAAAGAGACCGTGTGTAAGTTGGCTCACTACAGACCGTTTGACCTTGAGCTACAAAATTTCTTTTCAATTATATCAATTTAAATTAAAAAACAAAATTTTTCTGAATTTTTATAATTTTTTAAAAATAATATAAAAAATGCTTAATTTTTAACAATAGATTTCATTGCTGAAATGAAATTCAAATCTTACTCATCAAAGGACGGGAGTTAAACATTTTGTCAAATATTTAACCCCCTTGTTTTCTTTCTTTGTTGACAGCTAAGCAAGAAGGAATCTGTTTAATATTTATTTGTGTTGCTTACACGAGGGAAACGGAAGTGAAGGTTCAATATCGCGAAATTTAGAAGACAGATAAACCGACATTCTAATTTTTTATAGCACTGTGATGGCACGAGGCTCGACTCCAATAGATTGGTTCATGTGCACAATGAATATGAAAAGTGTAAGGTTATTAAAATAACATGGATATAATGTCTGCTACAATTTGATCTTTAAAAGATTTTTAACAAATTAATTTGAAGAATATTTGCGTTTCTGATATCCATGTTTCCGAAAAATATGTCTGTTTATCTGTCATTTTGTCTGTTATAGACATTACAACTCAACAGTGCTTTGAGCTATTCAGATGAAATTTGGTATGTGAATTTTATGTCAAATTTATAAGTTTTTTTAAATGAAATTTTAAAGGTAATCTGTTCTAAGGAAGTCTTTCTGTATGCCTGTCGGTGTACATGTGAATAGGATTACTACATAACCTAAAAAACTAGACAGACTAAATTTGGTACAAAATCCT
Organism: Argiope aurantia; assembly: GCA_026543865.1. NCBI lineage: Eukaryota > Metazoa > Arthropoda > Arachnida > Araneae > Araneidae > Argiope > Argiope aurantia. The sequence continues at coordinate 117,840 of JAPMOR010119884.1, forward strand.
TCATCTACAGTTTATCAAATTTTGAAACAAATAAGTGAAAAGTTTGACTGTTTTTTGATTTGTACTTCTGCTTGTTTTTAAATACGGTAATCAATTAAATAAATGACCTTGATATTAGATCTTGTTACTAAAATTACAATAATATTTCTTGAAATAAACACTCTGCAATCGAAAGTGCACATAATGCACTTTCGATTTTCTTTATTACATTTCAAAGCACAAAGCACTCATGTGCAAGATTCCGAAAATAAGAATCTGAACACTCATAACTTGGTCAAAGTCTACAATTTTCCATAGCGAGAACAAGGATATAGCTGCTGTTTTTAGTGATTTCGTGGAAATCATTCCCCGAATAGTGAACAGAATTTCCTTTATGGTGATTCGTTTATTCGCCTTTCGTGTGATTTGGAGTCCATATTTTAGTTCCAGAAATATCGAAGTTGATTATTAAAAATTGATAATTGATTTACATTTTATTATTATTTTATTTCAACAATCTTCTCGTCTAAAAATAACTTTTGATTTCCAAAATATTCCTTTTTAAATTTTGAAATAAAAGGACAATATATTATTACAAATACCAGAACAATCCACAAATTTAATAATGAATATTTCAAGGCAGGAAGTATTTTAATCTTTTTTCTAGCAACTGATGATTGGTGTGGTGTTATCATTTTTTTTTTTTAGATTGTTCAAGACGCAGGAAACGGCTCTTGATTTGACAGATTAATATTATCTGCTTATCAGTGATATCACGCGTGTGCATTTATGATGCACGTGAGAAAAATTTAGAGTCCACGGAAATATCTATAGTATGTCTTTAAATTTAAATAAGATATGCGTCCATTAAGTGATATTTAAAGATAGATCTTTATGGGTTTTAAATGAAAATTTAAACCTAACCATCATATTTTACATTAATTATTAATATGAAAAATAATTTAATATAATCTCAAGGATATCATTGTTAGAATCGTTTTAATTCGCCATCTGCCAATATATCAGTTGCATTAGCAATATTGGTGATTTCCTTTAAAAGATATGAGAGGGAAAATGTACAATTTTCGACAAACTAAGCTAGATATCATCAAATAAAGATGAATATATCTGTATATGTGTAAGTTCTCGATAGGCCAGATCTTCTGATCTATAGTTATGAAATTTGTCACATATATACTTTGGATGGTGGGAATGTGCACCTCAGGGCAATTTAAAAAATCAATACAAGATGAATTTTAGCGCTTTTCTGCGATATAATACAATACCGTATGAAAATCCAAAGTATTTTATGATTTAATATATATATATATATATATATATTAATTAAATCATCAGTTGTAAAGAATTTATAAATTTTAACAATTTTTTTAAAAAATATTTTTTTGCCTAGTTTTTAACAGCAGCTGCCAACATTGTTGCCCTGAAATTCAAACAGTTTAATTCTTTCATCAAATATTTTATAATGTGATTTTCTTCCTCTTCCAAGAATAAGGATTCTGATTTATATGTATGAAATTTTTAGACGAATAAGAAAGTTCAGTTACCATACTACGAAATTTAGGAGATAGATAAACCATACAATTCCGTTTTCAATACTGCTTTGATATCAAGAAAGTGGTCTCCATAAGAAAAATTCACGTGCGTAATGAACAGAATACATGAAAAGCAGTTAATATAACTCTGCTTTAATGTCTGGCAGTTTGACGGAATCGTGGACATGAAATTATATTTAAATTATTTAATTGAAGTTAAATATAATTAATATTCCAGATGAGGTAAGTGGTCGCTAAAGGTGATTGATATTTTATAAACATGGAAAGTGAACCAATTGATACGTGGTTCTATCTGTTTTAGGATAGCTAAAACTCTTATAAACCACTGGTTTTGATACATGTTGAAGTATGTTTTTCCATTTTGAAACAATGTTTAATTTAATTTGGTGATAATATTGCGATGATTATTTGGCGATAATAGTGGAATGTTAATTTGGCGATAAAAGTGAAATAATAAATTGGCGATAATAATAGTTTAATTTCGCGATAATTGTGCAACATATACAAAAATAAAAAATAAAAAATATTTATTTATTGTTTAAATGGAATTGGTGGGAGTGAACATTTTAAATTCTTTTGCTTTATTGTTCAATATGAAGATTTTATATGATGAATTTATTAGAGATTTGAAACGACTTTTGATGCTCTAAACATTTCAAAAGTTAAAATTTCAAAAACTAAAACTCAAGGAATAATAATTGCGCTTATGCTTATTATTTTAAAGAATTTTACAGTGATTAAGCGATTATTAAAAAAATAGGTGAAAATAGATTTAAATATCAAAATCTTTTAAGCCTATAACGTTCTTCTCGTCTTAATTCTACTTAAGAATTCCATTTTTTATTAAAATACCCACGGTTTAAACTAAAACTGTTTTTAAATTACTTTTTTAAGAGGACGCGTGATCACCATATAATTAAATCAAATATTTTAAAGCATCTGATAACGGATCTGTTGCAGTAAATCCTAGCAAGAGTTATAATTACAAGGAAAAAATGTCACTTTAGTTATGGCTCATTAATTTAACTGGATTGCATTAAATTAATTGAGGAAATTTAATTTGTTGTAGAGAATTTATTATTTTTATTGCCTTTGGAAGACCGGAGCACTCATCTTTTGTAAGGGGGAAAAATAAATAACCCCTGTTTACTTTTTATGTTTATTTTGCAGTTTTTTGTAAATGGGGCAGATAATATCGCTCGTGATGTGTCAAGTTGTTTATTTACCGATTATTTAGTCCTTGATGTCAATCTAACTTTAGCCTAGATAGATGGTCCACTTTTACTATTGCAGATGTTTAGATCAAATGCACACGATTTGTAGTTTTGTTCTTTCTTTTCAAGTTTTTATTGGAAATAAAAAATGAAATGCCTTGAAAAATCTTCTTAAAATTCAGGAAGCGGAATGTATTTACAGATTATTTGAGATAAGTTAAGTTAACCGCATATTTGAAAGGTTGAATATTTTTTTTTTTTTGTACTTCTTTCCAGATTTTTTCAAATTTTTTTTTTAATGTTTGAGATTAATTTTAATTAAAAACTTATACTATTGAATGAATTCGTAAAAATAGATATTATTTGTTTCTTTAACTGTCTATGTATATATACTTCTGCTCAATTTTAAGTGCAAAAATACGTGCACATAAGGAGATTAATATCTATATCAATACTTATAATTAAGTTCAATGTATGTGTGTGTACGTTGGCGCTCTACAGACCAGACCATTTAACCTACAGCTACCAAATTTGGCACGTGTATACTTTGGAGGCCGGCAATGTGAAGCTTTGGGTTATTTTTTCGAATTTTTAATTAGAATTTTATTTATTTAAAAATTAAGCGAAATTTTGGCGTGTTTCTGCTATAACTTCCGAAAATATTACCGCACAAAAAAAATTGCATCAAGTTAAAGATCAAAAAATTTATCTTTTAAATTATACCAATATTTTAACCTTAAAATTAAGTTTCTATTTTTAATCAATTTTTAAATAAATATTTTAACTATATTTTTCAACAATTTTTTTCGTACAAAATAAAAATAAAATTTTAGCTGCATGACCACGTTTCGCATTCATGGGAAAAAATTAGCTTTTTTCAAAGTGTTGCCATCGGATTGATTAAAGCTACAATTAAAAATAAATTAAATCTTTTTGGAAATGAAATATGCAAAAATATAATTTTCAGTACATGTCTGTAGGAAGTAAAACAAATATGAAATATTATTTTTTCTAAAAAATAAATTTATGAAAAATTATTTTATGATCTCTTACAGTATCTATATTATTAATCCAATAAATCAGTTATATTTTAAGGCAAGTTTTGTTTAATATGAACAGGATATCCATTCAAATCATGGCCATACAGCTAATTTGTAAACCTTTAGTAATAGACACAGATCTGCTAAAATGGACTAAATGGAAAATGATTATATTTTATGTAACTTGATTCAATAAATGCTCTAATAAATAATGAATTTTTGATTTTACATAAAGTTTCTGCTGTGGAAATCACGTTTAACAAAATGCTCTTAAAACACTAACATTTTAAATAAAAAGAGTTAATTTCCAATCAACTAAATCAATCACTTAAACTGACTGACTTATGAAAATTTGAATATTACTATTCAATCAATAAAGGATAATTTTAGATTTTCCATCGATCGTTTCAAAGAAAATACTCCAATCAGCCCGCAGGTTTCTCAAGATTAATTGGCCTAAGATTATGAAAATGTTAAGTTTTTTTAAATTTTTAACATCCAAAACTTCATAAATCTGTCTTAGTTGATCGTGGAAAATAGAAACATTCATTCATTTATTTAAAATTTGGTGTGTCCAGAATTTTTCTCAGAATATGATACCTTACTGCATTAAATTTAGACTTCATAATTTTTGAAATATATTTATAGGTCGGAACAAAATATTATTCTTGATTTCATTTCAATCCTTTTGAAAGCAAAACTAAAAACTGAATTTTATGCTGAATCTGAGAAATTTTTGTTGAATTATTCTTTTAGATATTACATAAATTATGAAAAATATTTTGTAGTTCACGTAAGACTTAAATACCGAGCGATTCTGCTTGCAGTATTCATATTCAATAATAATAATAATAAATAAATAAATAACAATAAAAATGATAAATAAAATAAAACGCTTGGTTTCATTAAAAAATATCTTTACATTAATTGCAATTTCAACATTTCCACTTTAAATTAAAGTTGGTTTTCCCGGAAATGACAACAAATTAGGAAAATATATATAGTAAATTGAACGTAACGATCTAAACAACAGTATAAGTTTGGTATGACTATCAAAATTTGAAGATTAAAAATGTTTTGTTTGAGAAGATATTAAGAGTCAAGTTATCTGAAATATTTAATTGAAAATTGTAGCGAGCGGTAATACTGACTAACCGGCTGGTTGACAAAGGTGGCTAGTTAGTAACAAGTTTAAGTAGCCTTAGAGAGAAAGTTTAATATGTTTTTACTCAATTGAAGAATTCAAGACAATTCAGTAGAACTTAAGAAAATTAATTATAAAATCAAAAACTAAAGTAACAAAGAATCTTAATATAAAATAATAAAGAATCTTAATCAAACATAAAATAATAAAGAATCTTAATCAAACATAAAATAATAAAGAATAATCAAAATATAAAATAATAAAGAATCTTAAGATTTCCTAAGATTCTTTATTATTGTATAATTTTAAACCAAAATGTAAAATGATAAAGAATCTTATGAGAATGTAGACTTTTCGGAATACTTAGGAGAATGTATGCGGGACGTCCACTTTAATCGTGGTTTAATATATTATTTCTATATTGTTAGAAACGGACTTAGAACTTAAGGAAATTAACCATAAAATCAAAGAATAAAACAACGAAGAATCTTAAGAGAATATAGAAATTTGGGAATAGTTAGGAAAATATAAATAGTAAAGAGTAAATAGTAAGGAATAATAAGTTAATAAGTTAGGAAATAGTAAAGAATCTTAATCAAACATAAAATAATAAAGAATAATCAAAATATAAAATAATAAAGAATAATCAAAATATAAAATAATAAAGAATCTTAAGATTTCCTAAGATTCTTTATTATTGTATAATTTTAAACCAAAATGTAAAATGATAAAGAATCTTATGAGAATGTAGACTTTTCGGAATACTTAGGAGAATGTATGCGGGACGTCCACTCTAATCATAGTTTAATATATTATTTATATATTATTAGAAACGAGTATATGCTTCCAGTTGGAAGAAATGTAAATGATACATATTCTGGTCATTTCTCAGAATGGTAAAAAGGGTCTAAAATCATGGCTATTTTCATAGCGCAGATGAATTGTTACATAAAATAAGAAACAATTATATAAAGTTTTATCATTTATTGGATATAGCTATTCAATAAACAAATAACTTAAAACCAGTGTAACTATTCCTAAAATTTAACAAAAAAGTTTTAATACATATTCTTCCAAATTAAAATTTGCGTTATAACCATAACTTAAAAGAACTGCTTCACCCTGACAAAGTGTACGAGGTGAACTGAAACTGAAAGTGGAGCCCTAATAGACATCAATGTGGGTTATTCCACGACCCCCGATAGATAGATGTCTATCGGGGGTCGTGGTTATTCTCCAATCTAACCCGCAGAAGGTACGTTCCATCGTCTGAATGAAAGTAACTCGTCCCTGAATCATTTTTATACCCACCAGAAAAAGCAAAAACCGACTTCTTATTAACCAACTTCTTATTTACGTATTTGTGGTGCCTTATTTCGTAGTAAAATTATTTCTTAAAAAGCAATCAGTAATATTTCAGATTTCAATTGTTTAATATAGGGAAGAGTGAATTTCAGTTCTTTAATTTTGATAAAATATTAAATACTAAAATTATAATGACTTTTCAGACTTAGGCGATTAACATTAGTAATAAGTTACATGTGAATAATTAATAATATAGTAATAAATTAATATGTGAAGAGTGTTAAGGAATTTCCAAATGTAGTTCTAATAGCATATGCCTGTAATATTTTCGATTCTTCATCATTCTGTCAATGAAAGTTTTTGTGCTATGTCCTCAAACATGACTAAGTCGCATAGTTGTGTCATATTTATCGAAGAATAATCTTTCAATATCTTCATTCCTTAATGAAATATCCTTGTTCCTTCAGTTCTCGAAACAAGATAAAAGTATTTTTCTAGAATAAAACAGAACTAAAACAAAACAAAGCAATAGCCGGAGCTCTAAAACTTTATCTAATTCCCCCATTTATGTATTATTTCAAACCAAATCAATACAACAGAGAGAAAGAAAAGAATAAGAAAAAAGAAAGAAAAAGAGTAATTCTTGAATAAGGACATCCATTTCCAACCTCACCTTATCTTCTTTGCACTACGCAACGTCCTTTCTACAATCAACACGAACCTCCCTTATCAGACAAACTTTAAGAAATAACCACTAACATTTCATTCCAAAGATTCTCTTCTTTTTCTTTCTTTCTTTTCTTTTCTTCCTTCAAACGCTATTTGGCCCTCAGAACTTTACTTAGATTTAATCTAACACTTAATGCCGATACAAAATCAACTTCCCCTATCAGCATCAACCCTAAAAGCTAGTGGCACGGCTAATAAATAACCTGATAGGCAAGATCCATTTCGCTGATAAGATCCAAACGGCTGGCACCTGCCTCGAATATAATAAGGTCTGTTCGAGCGGGAAGAACTTGGATTTCAAACGACCTACGAGTAGCAGCAGCACATCTGCTTTATTGATTGAAAAAATAAATAAAAAAAATCGTTTGGAGTGTTATGTAGAGTGTTTCTAGGGTGTGTTCTGTAAGGTAGTTCGTTGCGTAGGTGGATGTCTCATCCTAGAATCGGATTTTGCTTTAGTGTGAAGCAACAGGAAGTGGCAATCGTCGGAAATCATCGGCTCGTATCTTGTCGGTATTAAAGGATTTTTGAGGCCTTTTGAAAGAGCATTAAATTTTAGATTTAAAAAATGATAAATTAAATTGTTCGTGGAATTGTAATGTTTGTTATGAGTGTTTAATTTATTATCTGATCGAATGATTTCATTTTTCCCATGCAAGTTATGTCTCTAAAAGTTTATTTTTATTCCCGGAATATTGAAGCCACTTTGGTTTCATTACTGCCGTGTGTAAATTTTGCAATTTGTACTTTATTTACCTACTTCCTTTATATCTAAAAGAATTGAAAAGTTTACCGTATTAGGCCTAAGAAAGATTATCTGGGATGCTCGTTCAATTTTTCCGAACTCAACATCGTAAAAATTCCATAGAATATAAAGCGAAATTCAATTAGTTAATTAGCAAAATAAAAACAAAAACAGCCGGAAGTAGTGAAATATTCAAATAGTTTTAAAAAGCGTTGCATACAGAATAAATATTACATTTTGTTAGAAATTTTTATAATTTTTTTTCCTCGCTACTTCATCACATTTGCCATGTTGGAGGTGAGAAATCAAATTCTGTGTTTAAGAATCACATTTTTTGAATCACATCAAAAATGGAAATATTGTTGATCCTTTTAATCATTCTTATTGGTGCGTAATCCATGGCTTTAAACTAAAATCGAAAACAAATTGAGAAATATCCCTGGCTATTTTAGAACATCTTATCATTAATTTTAAATTTTTCCGAATTATTTATGATAAATTCTTTACAATTTTTAGTATATATAAAATCAGGAATTAGCTACTTTTCTATTTTATTGGATACTATCAGTTAATTTTCTTAATTCATCTTTTTAAATTATTTTTAAATTCCATCATACTTAAGTATTGTGCGATCATTATTATGAATAATATAGGACAAAATTTCCTTATTTGTTGGAATAACTCGATTTTCAAATGTATATAATGCTTTGAATAATGCTATCCTATTCTTCCTTTCCAATACTGGAAAGATCTTGGATTGATCTGGTCACATCAGTTTAATTTTCTATCCTGGATTAAAATATAATGACAATTTTTACTGCTTCAATTCTAAATCAAAGAAAGAAAAATACAAAAAAATGGCAACAATAAAGATTTACAAAACTATTTTCAATTGTAAAGGAAGCTTAGTTGAAACAAGTTTTATTTTCTTTATTATGTACTAATTTTTGGTTATTCTATATTATGTATTTCAAATTCAGCTTCATTTGACTTTTGAAAATTGTCTTTTTTAAAAAAAGGTACAAACGGACTTTTCCATCTCTTTGCTCATATATGCAAAAACAGATACACTTCCAAAAACGTAATTCTAACCAACGGACATGGTCTCCTTAAAACTTTCTCGCATCTTATCTTACATGGCACTGGAACCCCCCGGGGGGCACCTCGAAATGAGGATGAGATGCTTCCGGCATGATGGTTGGATCTCGCCACCCTGGAGGGAACACTAATAGCTGGAGGATCTAACTCCTCCCATCGATGACGGGACGTACTTCCTTCGGGAAGGGTTGTACCGTGGCCGGTAATGGTCCTTAGGACTCATCCACTGTTCCCGCCAATTGCTGTTGCGGTGGTCCGGTCATTCAGTTTTATGGTTTAAATCCGTGTGCCTTCGGGCGGGTCGTAGAGTTAGATGGTTGACTTACATGGCACTGACATTCAATAGTTACGAAATACAATTTTTGGCATGAATTTAGCATTTTTACTGAATCTATCGTGTGTCTTTAGACGAATTTTGTAGCGATTATTTCCTGGCATGTTGTTAATAGTATCCGAAAATCGAATTTGTGCTTTGGACACGTTTTTCTCAAAAGATTGAAACAAAAATTTGACACGAAACTGCATTTGTGGTTACAGAATCCCTCATCTAATTTGATATATTCAAGTCATTGCGTTTTCGATTTATCGCGTTAACAAAATCTCACATCTAATTCTATATATTCAAGTCATTGCGTTTCGCTTATGGCATTTTATTCAAAATTTGAAAGAAATCGACAAATTTGGTGTAAAGATCGTATACAAAATTTCAACCGCTCAAATCCTTTTTGAGTTATCTTTTTTACAGGCAGACAGACAGACCGATGTGCATTTTCAAAAAATGTGTTTTTCAAACTCAGGGAGATTTAAAACGTGGGGATTCGTGAAAATCTCGAGTTCGAATTTTCTGACGATTACTATTCTTTTAAAATACCACGTATACGAGAAAATAAAAAATGAGTTACGTTTTCGGGATTACAATGGTTTAAAATTCCGCAATTCATGAAAATCTTGAACTTTTTTAAACAATATTAATACTTTTCTAATGTGAATATAAAAACACCTCTTAAATAAGATTAGAAATATCTGAAGGGAGATGAAGAAAACTTTTCATTTGTTTGGTGTCCACGCAAAAATCTATTAAATTTTCTATCAGATGTAACTATGGAAAGAAATTCTTGTCCTGAATATATCTTTATTCACAGTACCATAACACAACACAACAGTTACTTATAATCTGATTCAATTTTAATTCATTGGGTTTATTATTTTTGTGTTTTAGGAGAGCCCACGGATTTTGACCACGTAGTTCCGGAATTGAACCTGCCCTCCAGTCACTTGTACCTCAGAGAGTTTGGCGGAGAGTCCCTAGTGCTTGCGAAAGAGCGCCTCGAAGCAGGAACTGTGCTGGGCACCTACAAAGGGCACCTGCAGCAACCGGTCACGGAAGACAGTAACGGTCTTTTGAAAGTGAGTGGTCAGTTACTCGAAGAATCTGTAATAGTGTATAGTGTGTCTCATAAAAGCCTAGAATTATGTTCTCATTTCCCAATAACACCACAACATGTATATCAAAAAATGTGGGTAATATTAAATTATTGTGTAACCATAACAACGCGCAAATCTTGTTTTATTCACCAATTAGCATTGAAAATAATGTGTGCTGATTTTTTTTCCCATTAAAGATGAATCTTTTTTTTTAAATTCGTGAGTATAAATATAAAATACAACTTAGAGCTCAGACTTCGTTCCATGCAAAGTTCGTAGGATCTCTTCTTTCATATGTTAAGTAAACAGTTTTAGGATAAAAAATTTGCAATGCATGCAGATGCTCATATTGTGTTACAACCTTTTTTCCCAAAAATACATGGAGAAAGTTTTAAGATATTTTATCAAATGGTAAGAAAAGATACACCTGCATGCCTAGACATGAGTTGTATTAATGTCCCATTTTAAAGTAACGCTGGGGCTATCTTACGACGGATCTTGTAATTTTGAACCACGATCAGATGACGAGGACGACAGCTGAGTTGGCACCTCCTCTCCAAATTACCTCACCACACCAGTGGGAGGACATCTGGACTCAAAGGATTTAATGCGTTCCACACTTGCTTACACAACAGTTCTTCAGTGGAATCTGGTCTAGAACATTCGCGCCCGTCTATCAAATAGGTATATCGAGAGTGGTGGAAAAACGCCATAATGATGGCAATGGCAGCGAATAATTGTTATAAACTTACTTAGAAATATGTCTTCTTGATTAAACTTTTCTATTGTGGTGAATTTTCTTTATATAATATTTTTTTTACCTGTATTACCTTGCAATCAACTTATATCTAAAATATTAAACTACGCTGAGAAATATAACAACTGATGATGTGTACGGATTATTTGTGTATTAAAGTGACTTACTTCTTTAAACTCGGGAACTTTCAGATAATTGACGGAAAATAACTTTTTGGCAAAGACTTCAAAATTTCAGCTTATTTCTGGACGTCTGACCATTTTATAATCGGGATTAACGTTTACATGGATTTATTCTAAGGCAATCTGATATTGAATTTTCCATAATCTCTGCCAGATTTAGGTGATAAAAATTATATATAGTGTAGGGTTTCTCAAATTATTATATGTGTACCACTAATGGTACATTGCATTATTTTAAATGATAAAATTTTTAAGTAAAAAAATAGAATAAAATAAACGTACAAACTTTTCCAAAATAAATATGAAATAGCACCTTGATTTTCACTAGTGTAGACCTCAGAATAGGTTGCCACAAAATAGACTCATCCTTTGAAATAATTATCATCAATAATAAATATTAATATTCGCTAAATTTTAATATTATTAACCACAATATCTAGCATATTTTATTGCACACTAAATGTTTAATTTAGAAAAAAAAAATGAATCATATATTTTTAAAATGCTTTATTCGTCAATTTTAAACATAACATTCAGGATGATTTGGTCTTGAAAATCGCTTTTACGACATTGCATGCATTTTTGATTCATATTTGTGTGGCGTAAAATTTTAAAAGTTTGAGTCTCATATAATACTGAAGTCTGGGAAAGCATATAATTTTTTTAAAGTTTGATTTAGTTATTATTTTTCTAATTTTCAATATTGAAATAATATTTTATGAAAAATATGTGACTAGTTGGAATATTTTTATCCGAATTACGACCGACAATAGAACTATTTGGTAAGTTTAATTTTATTTGGAAGGAAAACAAATATGAATTAATTATTAACATGGTTGAATTAAATTTTGATGCAAGCTTTTCTTTATTGCAAAATGAAAAAAAATCCTCTTATCTTTATATTCAGAATATTTATTACTTAAAAAGTGCTTCAAAATTCAATTTTTCCTTTTCAAATAAGAAAGGACCAAATGTGGTGTCGCCATCTATGTGTCATAATTTCTACTATTCTTCTTTCAGGTTAACCGTTCCGACGGCGGATCTCCAGTTCACGTGATGCTTGAAGATGAAGGCCATTGGTTGAAACTTATGAGAACGGCAAATTTACCCACCGAAGCCAACATTTGCCTTCGTATCTCAGGTAAGGTCATTAGTTATTAACGGAAATACAGCTGTTTAAATCGTAGGTTTAAAATTTTCAATCAATAAATCACTTAAATCTATTTTGATTTAACAGTTAGTTTGTTAATATTTTTTTGTTGTTTCTTATTTATTTTTACAAAAAATAGCTAAAATTAAATAAAACGGTTATTAATAGTTTTATTAAACTTTTCTACGAAACTTTACTTCATTAATGTGAAAGTAATTATTTCCTTTTTATTTTGTCATATACAAAATGCAGAGAAAATATTGCAATAGTCAAAAAATTTCAACTCGCTATTTTGACGAATCTTTACATTTCAGACATTTTTGCTATTATGTCTTTTATATGTGAATACGATAACTCAAAAACGTTTTGGGCGCTAGATGGACGGAATTTAGTATATAAGCTATCATATTTGTAGTATATATCAAATTTTGAATGAAATTCAATTAAAGGAAGTCTGTCTGACTGTGCTGCTCGAGTACTACTACAAATGCAAAGAGCTAGACTTTTAAAATGTAGTACAAATAAATCTAAACAAAAATGAATGGCGAGCATCAATGAACCGAGACTTATAACTTTTATTATTTCGTATTTTTGTTGATTCATTTGATTCTCTCTTCACAGACTAAATGAAAATTTATGTAAATATTTACTTTCAGCTTTTTTTAATTCTTGTATTCGTCATATCATTTTTTTTCTTTTAATAAATCACTATTTATTTTAATCTGATTTCAATGATTAATTCTAATTTGAGTTTTTGTGAACATTGAGAATGGATAAGACCCACTGCAACGAAATAAAATTTACAATATTTCTATTTATCTGCATGCAAAATATCTTGGAAAATAATAATATTTTTTTTATTTCATTAATACTTTGATAATGTGCTTGAGATTTTATATTACAACTATTGTTAGTAACTTTACTTTGTTACTTTGTTTTGTTAGTTTATAACGAACGGATCTGAGAGATTATTAACAGTATAATAATCCGTCAGGTGGCACAACTTCTAGTATAATAAAGTGCATAGATTGAGGTTCTTTCTGTAAATTATATGAGGTAAATTCATTGTTCACAGAATTCAACTGTTCTTGTAGTTGAACCAGGTGGGATAAAATAATTAAGCTTTAAATATTATCAAATTGTAATATTTTGAATTAAGGGTTAATGGACAGGCTTGGTAGCTGTGTAGGACCGCTATGCTGCGAGAGGACCACAGACAAATCAATTTAAAAACTATTTTCTAGTTCATAATATTTTTCCAGTTCACGAATAAATAAATTTATATGAAATTCAAAATTTAAGAATCATAAAATATTAGAATAATATTAATGGTTTACCAAGTATGATTAGTCAGATTACCATGCGTTTCATTGCGTTTACTAATAAATACCGATGTTTCTTTAAGTATTGGGGGCAAACTTAGACCCCGACAGTTAATAAATGGAAAAAATATATTTCCACAAAGCAAATAAAATAAAGAAATCTAAAATATATCAGCATAAAAGGTAAATTAAAAAGGCGCTGAAATGTAAAACTAAATTTACCAATTTATTAAGAGATGGGCTTCATAATATACACTACATAGGGCAGCAAAATGAATAAATATGCCGATAGAAGTTCGAAGAGTTTTTTGAAAGCTTTTGATTAAAGCTAATAACCTTTGCTTTTATGTTTTAATTTATTGTTATAGACTTTAATAGAAGTAGATAATTTGTAACATATAAAGTCAACTGTATTATATATCCTCCAACAAAATGAAAAAGCAAAACAACATGATTTTAATTTATAAGACTGGGCAAGGCAGCTCAGTGTTCTCCCAGGATCCAGGTTTTGCTATTATAAGGTTTTGTGTGTGTATGTTTGGGTGGCTGGGGTATCGGGTCTATGTTGGTTAAGTCGAAAAATAAAATAATTTTTAAAACTCTACATCGAGTGATTGGATGATTCCAAATAAGAGTTATCTTTGGACCATTGTATGGCTGTAGTAGTAAAGTTTCCAATCGTTATAGATTTACAGTCAGAGTAATTAATTGATTATTATTTAAACTAATCGATTTTAATATAAACAAGAATAGGTTAATGTACATACTATTTGGATTATATGTACATTATAATTGGTTATAATATAAAGTTTTAATATTAACAAGAATAGATTAATGTGTATAATATTGTATGTACATTATAATTGGTTATGATGTAACTTTTTAATATTAACAGGAATAAGTTAATGTACATACTATTTGAATTTTTCATTTAAATGATATGAATAGGGCAGGTCCTTTCTTATTTTATCTGTTACCTAACGATTATGGCCTAAGTAATAACAATTTATCTAGATTGATTATAGACGATGAGTTTCTTTGCACTCGGTACATATGCGCATGCTCAGTCGGCTCAAGGCTATTTTTTCATATCTCAAGCGATAAGAAAATAAACCGCTAGACAACTTTCACCAGATGTCTCATCTGGTTATGTAACACACACGACGAGAACATATTTTGGAGAGACGAGAACATATTTCCAACACTTTCGCTAAAGTTCCAACGAGTTATAATTGGTATATGGTGATTGAATTTCTGTTGAGAAATTTCCGGTCTTATCACAGTTTAGATAAGGCGATGAAAAGATAACAACGATAGCTGTTTAGATAAGGCGATGAAAAGATAACAACGATAGCTTCCAGAAAGATATTTTGTTTGCTTTTCCGTTGATTTCGTTTTCGGTAATCGTTACGTGAGTAGTTATTGAAGAGCTACAATGTTTAGCTCTGAAAAGTGACATCACGACAAATGCAAACTATCATCGCTTTTATCTTATCAGCTTCTCCCCGTTTCTTATAAACTCGAATTTAGTTGATAAGAAATTATCTAATCACCTCACCTCAATTCTAGACATTTCGGTAATAAAGGTTTGAAGTTGCAAAGTCTTTTGGAAATAAAACTTTAAAAGAAATATATATATAGGTATGATAAATCTTTCACTTCTTTCATATTAGAATTATATTAAGGTCATTCAATTTAGTTTCATTTTTTAAGAAATTAGCAAATGTATACATTAACAAATCGTGGCTCGATTTCTTTTTTTCATGCTTTCGTTTACTCATAATCCTTCTCTAATAGCATAAAATTCTGACAATACCATATCTTCACGATTTTGTATGGCATTCAGAATATCGAACAATATCGTGGATATATCTCACAATATCTTATTAGAGCACTTAGTTTTTAAAATTGTGTACCTTTTCATGCTCTCGGTAAGATTCATCCTCTTCTATATGAATACGGTGGTTAAATAAATTAGATTAGATAAATGTACTTAGGATTAAAGATAATGTCGTATTTAGCATTGTAGTGATTCCGAAAGGGGAAATCTTCTCTTCTTTATTCTCTCCTCTAATTTTAGAGGAGAGAGTAAAATAGCCATTTGGTCATTAGAGATGTTGAAAATAACTTTTATAGATGCAATGAAAATATTGAATACTTTAATTCTATATACATTATTTTTAAAAGAATTTAAAACTATCTAAAAGCTATAAATTATGTCGAATTTAAAATATTTATAACAGTCTAATATTTTACATTTTTTGTAATAGATTTAATTATTTCGCATCTTAAATTACTATATTTTGTAAAATTATCAGTGTAAGTTTAAAACTCATTGGATCATTGATTTGATGCAGAAGTTTGAAATAACCGGCTCAGATATTTTTCACGTCATCTGACCACGATTCAAGGTTACGAGGTCCATCTCTAAATTAGTATTGTGTTAGTCCAAAAAGGAATATAGACAAAACTAAACAAAACATAGCATAGCATTGTTGATATAGGGAATTAATCTACTATGCATATTCTTTTATTATCCAGTATGACGTATTGTGACGAATTTGATCCAGTATCTATTGTAAAAGGAATTTCCTTTTTTAAAAATTTTTTTTGGCTAATGTTCTTTTGGAATTAAACTTAAGACGAATGGAAACATGTATTCGATATCGTCTTGATTAGTCAGCATTATTCTATTGTTCACGATTCTTTATATTTGATTATGTACGGCATGACTTTATCATAGATTAGTTTTTTATCTTATCAATGGCCTTTATAAATGGTTCATTTTAATTGAATTAGAATATGAAAAAATTGTTGTTGAAGCATTTTTTAAATACTAAATAAATAATCTGATAACAAATAAACAACTGATTTATTAAAAGCTATATTTAATATTGAGTACTAACGACTCAAAGTAATTATTTTTAACTTTAAAAGCAAAAAATATTTAAGCAAAATAAAGGAAAAAAAAACCCTTCAGTTTTACGAAGACCCGATTAATTTTTGTTGTATATAATAATAATATACTTGCCTACCATATTCTTATGAAAATGATTAATTATCTATATAATAATTTAAGTTGATCTGCGTTATAAAAATATTTATTTTCCAATCACCCAAACTCTAGCTACATTTAATTTCTGTTTTTCATGGATTCTTATTTTCCCTTGATGTATCTAAGATGCCCTGAAATCAAAATGCCATATAAGCAATTTTCCTTTAAAAATTATATGTTCAAAATACATTCACATTGTGTCGTTTCCCTGCTTTCTATCTTCCTACTTGGGTAATGCCAGTGCTTTGTAATTTTCTAACAAATAACTTTTAAAATACATCTTGTATATTAAAGTCCTTTCTGAATCACAAAATGAAATAAATAAATAAATAGAAATGTTATTTCCAATTAATGCCTGTTCTCTTTTCTCAAAAATATTTATTAAGATATCTTTTAGTATGTTTTTCGCTTTTTTAGTAATTAATACCTGAAACTAAGAAAGACAGTGGATATTTTTTATTACTTTTTTTTAAAAATCCCTGTTCATTTTGGTAGCAAAGAGCAAAGAACTTTTCTATTGCACAGAATGCAACTACATAAAATGTTGTAAAGACAATTGGCATCACAAAATGCAATCTTCTGAACTCTTTTTTTTTTACTTCAAGATAACAAATCTTTGAACTTGTTTAATTGAAGAAAAGAAAGTGAAACCTTAAAAAATTCTACCTTATCGCCGCAAAAATTCTGTAAAAGAGAGTAAAGCAAATGTTATATATTTGAAGTCCCCTCCTCCCACTATCGTGGTAAACTAGTCCGATGATTCTATTGACTATATTTTGTCTATGCAATAAGTTTCAAAATGTATATATAAAAAGAATTCAAATAAGGATTTTTGAAAATTCAGTTTATGATAAGCTATCTAAAAATGGGAAAGAAAGAAAATATTTGCGTTTTGAGATAAGCAATCTCAAAGTCTCCTAAACTGATTGCAATCTTCTTGTGAGAAAATATTACGTGAATGTCTTCCTAACTTCGCTAAATAACAATTTAAACTAACAAACAATGAATATTTCTCCTTTGTTAAACCCCTCCTTTTCACCCGGAGAAGAATAATAAACATTCTTTCTATTCCACTGAATACAAGCTATGAAGAGTGTTGTATTGACAGTTTATTTGTATTGAATACAATCTTCCGAGTTCACGTGATCGTCACTTGAAGCAGGGGAGGCTGGAGTTTATCTGCGAGAGAAGGGAAACGCACCACTGATAAGACTTTTAGAGTGTCTCCTGCGAGATAAGATAAGAAAGCTTTTTGGAGAGAGATGTATTGTTGTGCCTGATAACACACCACCGCATTATATTTAGTTTCTCGGTTGTTTGTGACTCAAGCGTCCACAGTTACCTCGGATTGCATTTGGCTCGTCGAAAGACGGAAGGAATTTTTAAATGTGGGGAACAATGCAGGCATATTTGGGTGAATCGTACTGGAAAGACACAAAAGAGGTATGTTGGTTGGTGATTTGATTTATCGCATTTATTCTGCTTTGAGGCTCACACTTGAGGTGACGAGTGTTGGGAAGACCGGAATATGGAAAATTAATATGATTCTTGCCGGTGGTACGATTGTTGTAACATGTAATTCTTCACTTTTGAAAATGGACTGGTATATATGATGCAACAGAGACCATTAGACTTTCAACTTAACACTGATATGCTAGGTTAGTAATCATCTTACAGGAAATAGTATCCCTTTGACGTAGTGTTCCCACACAAAACTTATGGATAAATCGATTTCTAATTAAGTATGGTAGGAATAGAGTAGGTAATCACGTTACAGATATTATTATTCTTTTGGCGTAATGGTCCCAGACAAACCTAAAGGATAAATTTCTAATAAAGAATGGTAGAAATTTTTTATGTAATCATGCTGCAGATATTATTATTCCCTTTTACACTGTGCTCCCAGACAAAATCTAATGGATAAATAGATATGATAGAAGTTGCATATGTAATCATCTTGCAGTCATTAGTATTCTTCCACATCGTGTTCCCAGACAGAACCTAAAAGATAAAGTGATTTCTAAAAAAGTATGGTAGAAATTGCTTATGCAATCATACTGTAGATATTATACCTTTGGCGTAAAGCTCCTAGAAAAACCTGAAGGATAAATGGATTTCTAATAAAGCATGGTAGTACTTATATAATCATACTGCTGATATTAATTTTCCCTTGACATAGTGGTGCGAGATAAACCTAGTGGATAAATTGATTTCTGATAAAAGACAGTAGAAATTGCGATTATAATATTCTTGCATCCTTTCAACTATTGTATCAAGGCCAGATTTCTAATAAAGAATAATAAACATTGTAATTATAAAATTTTGGCGTTTTCACTCTTTTTATTTATTGTATGATTGCATACGTAGTGGAATAATAAATAATCCAAATAAAGAATGGTAGAAATTGCGTTTGTAATCACCGTGTAGACATTTTATTCCTTTCACTTATTGTCATACGTTATGTATTAATGAATTTATATTTAAATAAAAAAGGTTCAAAGAGATCCTATCACAAATAGTCTAACCTGACAATACATGTTATCTTTTATTTAAAAGGCGGAAAACATATTTAAGTTCCGTGCCGAAAATTCCCATTTTAATTGGATATTTTAGATTTTTGAGAACTAATCTAAAGGCTAAAACTTAGTCTTTAAGTAGAGGCCAATAACATGAGTTTGTCTTTCTTCGGCATCGATTTTTCTATACATCTCGGAGGTTCATTATATTTCAATATTTGTTTTATTGGTATTTACAGAAATTATATTGAATTAACAATATTGTGAGTTTTTATTGTATTTTCAATGTCGTGTTTATATATTTTAAATTGCAATCAATTGTTATTATATTCAGAATTGCAATCGAACAAAAATATATCCTTCGAAGAAGTACGAAGTGCATTTCAATAGCAGACAAAAACTGAATCATATAAGCATCTTGAGGAATAAAAATATTTCTTTTGTCTGGTAAGAAATAGAAATAAAATAAGGCTCAGCTCCAATATACAGCCTCTGCCAAATTGGCGAGAAATTTGGCGATAACTGGTAATTTCTGGCTGCCGTCATCGGCATATGTACTCTTCTTTATGGTAACCTTAGAACATATTCAGTGTTTTTATAAGGAGCAGCTCACATATACAACTATTATCTTTTATAAACTATGCTTTTAAAATGAAAAAAATATGAATATTTTCATGAGAACATATTCAGCATTAAATTAAGAAATCATTTTAAAAAATAATTTCGTCATCATAATTTAATATTAATTTTGAACATTTCATTATACTTAAAAGCAAGTGAGCATTTCATCATGCTTCATTTTACTTATAATTAAACAAATCATTTCATTTGGATCTTTATCATAACCCCCTCCCCCCCGACGTACTCTCGTGTATTTTGTCAGACCTAGGATTAAGCCTAACATGGCTTCAAAAATTAAAGACAATAATCAACATTTATCTGAATTATTTTAAAAAAAAGGGGGGGGCAGCGTCACCACCTGACTTATAGTCTAGTGTATTTTGTCAGGCTTGGAAGTAAGCCTAACGTGACTTCAAAACTTCCGAGTAAGAAACACAACATCCTAAACAAACACGCATTATTGGCGACTTCTTGGCGAAAAAAAATGGCTCCAATAGGCAGTATACGGGAGCTGCTCCTAAAATAATGCTAGTTATCTTTAGTGAGCAACATGTCGCCTTGTTTTTAAAATTGTCGGCTTTATAGTAAAGGTGAAAAAAAAATGAAAATTTTCAATGATTCCGATTTATTTTTACTATTTCTTGTTCTAAAATGCGTGAATTATTTAAATGTACTTTCCCATTGAGATCAAAGAATAAAATAAAAATATAGTTAAAACATAGCAACTTTCTGCGTGTACCTGTAAGTAACTTCAACGAAATTACAGATAATAAAACGATGACGCTCTGATAAAATGTAAATAAATTTGACTCAGGAAATAAAATACCGATGAAAAATTTTTAGAAGGTACCCTCTTGTTATAAAAAGAATGTCATTTCAGAAAATGCAATTTATTCGGATAATAGACTCGTCAATTGAGTGACCAGCATTTCTCTTTCAGCATTTATTATGTTTGTTTCTTTGTTATGTGATAATGATAACATTCCGTTATCCGCTTAACAGTTGCTCTGGATAAGAGATAAACTTTGTCACTCTAATATTCCGGATTAACAGAGGATTCCGGGACAGTTAATTAATTTATGATTGCTTTTCCGTACTGAAATAGTTTCTCTAATTTGCCGCGTATTTAATTGAATTATTCCAGAATATCTTTTCTTAATTATCTTTTAAGCACTTGTGCTTAAAATTGTAACTACATTTAGTTTATAAAAAATAAATGTTCTCTTGAGCAACTTTTTTTCTAGTGTTTACTCTACAAGGATTATAGGAACTCTACCCGATGCGAGGGATTAAATCTAAAGGAAAAATAGTTAAAAAAAATACATTAATTAGTTTTTTTTATTCCTGTATTTTTTAAAATAATTTTATTTGTGGTATGTTTTATTGTTTCTTATTCAATAATTTGTAAATAGCTCATTTGTTTTTTTGAATTTTTTAAAAAATATATTTTGCATAATAATAATTGATGACAAAATGCAATCATAATCTCAAAAGAATACTATCAAATAATGAGTAAGGTTTATTTTTCCTTAAATGAGGTTAGGGTTAAGTTCTTGACGGAAGGTTATTTATTTTTTATTTAATTTCTGAAAAATGGCTGAAAGTCCTTTTGCCATCATTTAATTTTCTTTAAACATGCTTAATAGTTTAACTTATTAATAATTTTTAATGTTCAAGAATCTTTTCAGCCTTTCATTGCCAACGATGATTTTTTAAAAATTTTATCATTTGAATACTATTTTAATTATACATATACATTTTCAAATGATACGCATTTCGTTTATTTATATCGAATGTCTAATACCAGTTTCGATTCTACGGTATTTATTTTCAATCTCTTTTTACCAGTGATATGATTATTTTGTATTTTCAAAACTTTTAAATTACGAGTGGTGAGAATCCTCTAAAGATACAAATTTTTTTGGTAACGTTTTAAACATCAGTTATATTGAAATTCGAGATATATTTACAGAACTATCTTTAATTTAACAAAATAATTAAATAAATTGGATTTCTTTTAAATTATCTTCAGAGTATTCAAATTTCTGTAAAAAAAGGGGAAAATTCTAATAAATAAACACCATTAATAAAGAAATACCATTCAAAATCAAAATTTTAATAATTTTGCATCTAGTGGAATGAATGATCTAGTGAATCATACAACAAACACACAAGTTATATAACATTTTGTTACATATAAATTAATTTGTATTCTTTTTGCTGTAAATTTTAAATATGACTGAGAATCTGAAATTTTAATTTCATTTCTTAGAAACTTACTTGAGGAAATGACAAGTATTAAATTTAGGTAATTACAGATTGCTTATGAAAAAGGGAGGAGAAGCGATTTATAGTTTTTTACTTTGTATTTCCGCAAAGATTCTTAAAAATATTTGCCTGAAACTAATATAAAAAGAACATCAATAAAAATTTCTAAATATATTTTCAAAATCAATTTTTTTTATTTAAATACAAGTGTTTGAAAATTTTAAATGTACCATATTTCTACTTTTAGGTGGTGACATTGTATGCACTGTAACGAAAGACGTAAATAAGGAAGTGGAGCTAAAAGTGACGTGTCGAATAGTCGATAAAGAAGAAGACGCACAACAATTTGACAGTATAGATTTCAAATCCGAAAATTCCCCTACTTGCCCTCTAAAACAAATTTGTGAGAGGGACTCTACAAGGACTTTATTAGATGCATGCGAACCCGAGCAGAAAGACCAGTGTATGAAGTCCGAAAAGATGTTAGATTTTGCATCGGAAGCAATAGTCGATATTCCAGAAGACATGTCCTCCAGGCACTCGATAAGAGACTGTGAACGTGAACAAGACGTAAAAAAGCTTAGAACTCAAAATTGCGAAGATAGTGATAATGATGTGAAAGACACGCAAGATGAAGTGAGCTGTTCAACTGTACACAGACCGCCATCTATTGGTGAGTACGTTAACTGATGTAGTGGGCGTATGTATCGATAGATGGCAGCACGATATTATGTTGACAATCATGAGCTAGTAGTTTCGAAATATTTACACTTAAATTGATAGTGTAATGAGGACGAATCTTTTTACTATTTAAACGTCATTTAATTTTTCATTTAACTGAATTTTACTTACATGAAACATTACTTTATGATCTTATTGAATTATATATAATTAAATTTATAAAGCACGTCTACTACACATTTTAAGCATTAACGGTAATGAAAAAAAATAAAGATAATAATAATGTATAATTTTGAAGTTAATATCCAGTTTTTACTAATGAAGAAAATCTTTTCCTGAAAAATTATTATAATGACATCTGATTATCGCAAAAAATTCTTGTTTAATTAGATATTTTCTGATTGTGCAGTTAAATATCACAGAATTAAATAAAAAAAAGTTCATTCATGATTAAAATAGAGAAGATTCGAAAAATTATGCGCCAAAGATTGAAGATATAAATATGCGCCGCTTCAGTACCCATTTGTATAAGTTACAAAATTAAATGTTGTATGTATGTAAAGTAAATTTTTAAAGATTGTTACCAAAATATATATACGTCTGTTTGACAATGTGGTAAAGATTGGTTATTATTACTAGTATAAATATAAAGTTTAAATTAAAGATAATGTTTCAAGATAATAGAAATGTTTCCATAGAAACTATAAAAATGGCTATTTTTTCTAAATGATATTAAATTGAGCTCTATTGATTGCAATTAGTTGATAATACGACTATATTTTAAATTTGAATATAAATTAATTCCTTCTGTTATTTATAAAGCTACATAACCTGATTTTAAATTTCTAAGTAATATTCTTATCAATAAAATGAACTCAAGAATTTTTATCGCTAAATAATAGTAAACAAAGGGCATTGCAGATTATTTTAGCAATAATTTGCTAAAACGTTTTTTCCATCGCCAATGATTCATAAACATGAAAACACATTTTCTTTGAAGATAAGAATTATCTTGCGCCAAAATGTGAGCAATAAATTTTCTTGACATAACACGATTCTCATGATGACAAGTTGTTATCTTTTTTATTGAGTTCTTAACGATTAAATGATAGGAGATTGTCATATGCTGTTCTCGTGATAGAACCGCAACAGAAACATGAGTTCTAAATTATGTAAGAATATCATATTACCCATCATGAATTGATCTTTCAAACATTACACTCATCAAGATAATAAAAGAAACTTTTTTGGAGTGAAAAATAATGGGAAGTTCATGTTTAAGAAGTTTTTTTAACACGTGGTGAGAATGAAATGGTGTGATCTGGAAATTGCGATAAGAAATCAGTGTAGAAAGATTTGAATAATATAAAATTAAATTAAAAACATACACTTCCGGGTATAGTCTTCTTGAAAATGAACACATTTTTTTATTTTTGTAAGCCAAAATGTTTATAAATAATGTCGTTTATTTTTATGCTTAGCTTTTCATTCAGGTTGTAGCTTGTGGACGCACAATAAATTTAGTATTCGTTATTTCACCACTCCTCATAACATAATACAATATTTTTTTATTACTATTATTGTTCTTTATTTAAACATTATAATTCATAAAGCTTTTTATTTAGGCACCGAAAATTTTGGACTACTGTGGTTGTGAAGTTTTAGAAATATTTTAAAAAAATAAATAGTAGAAGAAAATGGCGATATTTTTGTATCTCTTCTCTCTTCTCACTTCTCTCTCTCTCTCTTCATTTCTCTCTCTCTCTCTATATATATATATATATATATGGATTTGATTCAAAATTTTGTTTAAGCCTACAATTAGGATGTAAAAATTCGTCCCTTTGAAGTTTTCTATTTTTTTAACTTTGCCGCGTTCGTATAATAAGCGAATAGAGAAACAAACTAGCAATATACAGTTGGACGAAAGTTTTCTAACGATTTGCGAAAATACAAATCTTTCTTTTTCTATAAAGGAAATTAAAGAATTCAGTATAAATTTCCATAGTTGGCTATCGACTGTAATAATAATGATTATAATGCCGCTCTTATATATTAGTTAAAAGTCTGTAAAGCGACATTATCAGTATGATAGTAAAATAAATTAAGCTTGAAAATGATCATGATAAAAAATAATAATTATTCATAACAATTTAACTTATTGCTTAAATTTCGATTGAATCAAATCATTTATATTCCCTTTTAACGTCACTTAACTGTGTTATACTGTTGCAACTTGGCACATGAAAAAGAAAAAAAAAATCAATTCTTTTCAAATGTATTTGAACCCGTTCTAAATGGTGCATAGAAATAATGATTAAAAATCAGCGCCTGAGGGGGGGGGGAGTAGATTAAAAAACTGAATTAGATTGTAAATTCTGAATGATATTACACAACGGGTTTCTCTTAAAAATTATAAAGAGTAAAAATTTCCATTTTAGTGAAATTATTTTGCAATTCCGAAAAAAATAAATAAAATAAAAGTGAAATACATTACAAATTCTGATCAAAATAAATACCGAACGAAATTTCCAGATAAAAAAACGATAAGTCGGAAAATTATTCGTTACTTTGTGTCATTTTATCGCGTTGCATCTTGTCAAGGTTAGTCAGTTCTTAAAATAGCAGCAAACGATAAAAGTAAGTTGCCAATCAGATTTTAACTTATAAGTTTCTCAAAACCGCTGATGTCATTCTGAGTAGAAAACAAACAGACATTGTTTGTGATTAAATCAGTATGACATTCATTCAGTATTGGAATCGAAAAGATTGGATTTTAGCCAAAAAAAAAGTGATAAATATTAGTGAACGAAGTGCATTTTTTCAATTATTCAGCACAGATAACTTTAAAAACAACATGACAGAAACTTTCTGGAGATTTCATGTTTATGTGTACATTTGCAATTAATAAAATGTCTGCGACGAGTGTGAACGGACGGTTTCTGGAGATTTGTAAAGGAACGAAGAGTGTCTCGGTTCGTCCATTTGTCTTTCTATCAGATAAAGTCTTTGAGACGATTCCATTTCTTGCAATATACTTTCTTATGTATTAGTATAAAAATATGCAATTCGCTAAAATATTCTTTGTCAATCTATTAATACAAATAATAATGATTTATCAAGATGTAACACTTTGTTGAAAAATTAAAATAGTAAGTCAGTTATTTAATTGTCGAAGCTCGAACATGCATATTGATGACTGAGACACAATTTATTAATATTAATGATGAGGATGTCATGTCCGCGTTACCACGGAAAGGGGCTGTAGTAGCTTCTGAGGATAAGGACCCTTGAGCACCCGAAGACAGAAGCCTGACTTCTAGCTCATATGAAGTTACACTCACACACTCGCTAGCACAACCACCTTTTTACAAGGGGGCTCTTTCCAACACCTCACAGATAGAACACAGGGTAAAGAACAACCATGTCCAAACTGGGACTCGTACCCGGGATGCCCACATCACGGGGAAGGCGCGCTAGCCCTAGGCCAGGATGCCGGCTTATCAGCTTATTAATGTAAATAATAATTATTTATCAAGATGTAAAACTTCATAGAAAAAATAAAATATTAAATGAATTATTTAATTTTCAAAGTAGACACATGCATATGGATGATTGAGACGCAATTTGTTAATATTAGAAACTAAAATGAACAATCACAATAAATAATAACAAAGGTTACCAGACGAAAAGAACTAATGAAACGTCGTAAAATATCGAAGAACCATAATGACCGTATCAAACGAAGTATTCCATTTCATCTGTTATCGTCTGTGCAATTTTAAAATATGAAACTTTATTCTGCTACTTCAAAATTTAATATGTCTGTTCAACTAATTTGGTTGCAACAGAAATAAATTTCGCAAAACGAGTTTGATCATTTGAAATTAAATTTCATGATCGCTCATTTGAAATGAGTTTTCATGCTCTTTGATATGGTCACAACGCACTGATGATTATCGTGTGAGGACTTCATTTAGAGTGCTTTGGATTTTCTAATTATCATATTTCTAATTATCATAATGCGTATTATCGAATACGTTCTTCAAAGAGGATAGTTCTGAAATTTCTGGGCTTTGCAATTTGGCATATTATGTATTTGATTTTCAAAACGCTATGGATTTCGTAATTTCAGATAATGAAGTTGATTATTAGAATTATAGTATGTATATATACTGCTACAAAAATATAATTATTATGTAAATCTTGTTTTTAAAATAATAATAATGTAAGAATTATAATTTCATAAAAATGTATGCTGCTTTAGAATTTACATAATAACATTCCTTAACCATATATAAATTCGTAATAGTTATAGTCTCTAGCAGTAGACTTTTGTCTATCCGATCATTCTAAAATTCAATATGCTATATGGATGAAATTTTATCTCTGTCAACACTTTAGATTTCTTTTAAATTGTGAACGTAATCCTGCTACCTGAAGTTTGTTGCTTCTGGCTTTGTGAACTCGGCAACTGAATTCATAAAATTTCACATTTATCTTGATTATTGGAATCTGTATGGGATTTTAAACCAAACCTATCAAAAGATTTACTGTCTGTCACTTAATGAATTCGTATATATGAGAATTTGAAAGATGAATTACGAATAAAGATATGGAATAAATAAATGAAATGTAGTATAAGACATTTGCTCTAAAAGTTCAGATCTGCCTCAAATTGTCAAACCTAACCGGTAAATAGGCATATATTTAAAATACATTTTTGATATTATTTGATAAACACAAAATTTTTTCTAGAATACTTATACGGTATTCTAGAAAAACGGTTTTAAAAAGACCTATGAAATGTACTGTATTGAGGTGAGAAGACTTTCGGTCGGTTTCATTTCGGAATTAGTTTCACATATAAAAACTTATAAAACTCCGACCACTTGTACAGGAAAGTGTTTCCAGAAGTGCCCCTGGGGAGAGTGAACTAAAAACATATAACTGCATTCGGATTTCAGTATCCTTAACATGACGTAAACAGTGGAATTTTGAATTGTAGTTCATAATAATTATTACAAAGTATAATTTGGTACATCTAAACATTACATTATACATTTAAAGCGTATTTTTTAAACGAACTTCTATTAATTCTGTTGTTTCATTTATGCAATAATTCCCTGATTTGACATATGCGGGATTATTGAGAATTTACTGCATAACATTATGAATTTTTTAAAATTACGAGTTAGTTATGTTTAGAAATCAGCTGGTATGCCATGAATATTAGCTTTGTTTAATTTCGATTAAAGATTTATCTCGTAAAATAAAGCTCATGATTTCTTCAACAAAGAAACAAAGTGTAACAACAAAGAAGCATTAAAGCCGTGAAGTTTTATTATCTTCATACCTGTTCTGCTTATTGGAGTTAGGAATATTCTCAGTAATCCTATAACATCATAGTGTCCCTAAAAATTAAAAAAAATTATGAAAAACCTATACGACAAAATTGATGACATTAAAAAATGCTTTATAAAAATTGTAAAATGGTGCAAAAATATGTTTAGTGCAACATTATTTACGTGAGTTATCGAGGAAAAACGCCAAAACTCTCTTAATTTTTCATTAATTAAATATTTAAAAATGTTCCAAAGTGCATATTTTTAGTCTCCAAAGTACTTGCATAGCAAATTTGATAACTCTGGGACGCTTTCCAATTTATTTTGGATTAATGACGATACACGCTTAATTCATTTTCCGCTATATCTTCTATAAATATCAAATTCACCAAACGGGTCGATATGCCTAAACAGCGTATAATAATAACATAATACTAAATAAAAATGTGAGTAGTGCTTGTTTTTGATCTTTCACAAGCTGACAAAAATCTCAATCAAGAATAAAAAAAATGATCGAGACAGTCTCCACTATCCAAGATTATTCTTGTGAGCAAAACAAATCCAAACTAATCTCTTTTTCTGTCTTGAGAAAAGCTCTCGAAGCATTAGATCGTCGATTCCAAGAGAAGGTTTCTTTTTTTTCTTCTTATTTTTGTACTTTCTTTGTCTTCAAGATTATTTGTACAGCACTCGAATACATCAGGACGGAAAGTCCTTTACACGTATAAAAACCTAAAGAAAACAAGGAGACAATCCGGTATTTCAATTTTATTCGCTCATTGTTGTTTCCTGGATCAATATTTTTTTTTTGTAATTATATCTATAGGTTAGATATAATCTTAAAATGTGTTTTACCTTAAATACTCGTGAGTTTTGTGTTTATTTAATTGAAATTCTCGTCTTTCATGGTGTTTTCTTGCTGTTGGAGCTTTTGCTGCCAAATTCTAATTAGAAATTATTTCTGCAATTTTTTATTTGGTACTAAATCCGGCTTTTATATGAAAATGACTAGTGAGTATTTTTGATTAAAGTTTGGGGAAACTTGTTTTCGGGAAATATTTCACAGTAACGTTTCTGTATTGCTTCTGATTGGTTTGTTTTTGCGAAATGATTGGTTTGTTTTTGATATTAGGTGGTACATATTGAATTATGAATATATTTATTCTGATTTTCTGGAGGATTTGTATGTTTTGATATATATGCAAACAGATTTTTTAAAAAGATATAATAAAATATAATATATAATTTGTTTGCTGTGAATTAATTATAAATATATCATTGTTTAAACCAATATTTAATTAAAATTTTGTAATGAAATCTAATTAACATTTTTTATTAGATCTGAAATTATACATAAACGTATGTTGAAATGTTAAAATTTGCTTTTATTATCATCTGACCGCAAATTCTTAATTTCTTCTATAATTCATAATGCATATCAGGTTTATAAAAATCTATAATATAAATATTTATTATGAATAAAAAATCATATATATTTCTATAAGTTTTTTTGAAAATAAGCCTGGAGGGGAAATTAGCATGTGACGGGGTATAATATCGACTTATAATATTCTAGAATCTGTTTTTATTCTACTAATATCTCTTCAAAAATGGAAAGCAATATATTATTTCGTAACATCATTCTATCATTCCTCTATTTGGTGCTCACATGGTGAAAAGGAACGTTTTGTATATATATAAAAAAATCAAATAAACTTGTATGAAGCCAACCAATTATTTTGTTATTTTGGTTTCTAATTAATTAATATTCCTTAAGAAACATTAAAGTAACAAGTCTTGAAAAACAAGAAACCTCGTTAGCCTAATAGTAAATTGAGCCGAAACTTTGCTAACAAGATAATGGATGCCTCTCTAAATATATCCCATTGATTGCCTTAAAAGAGACATCTATTGCCTTAAAAGAGGAATTCATTATCTTAAAAGGTGTCTCTTTGATACGTGTCCATTCAAATCAATGAACAGACTTCCCTGAAGACATTAAGATCGCATAACATTTCCAGCAAAATTGAAAACTCGCGTATGAGCATGAAATTATATTTTTACTCACCTACTAAAAAATTGGTTACCATATAGATTTATTGGTACCACGTTTGAGAAATGTTTCCTTTGCTTTAAAAATATATGTCATTTTACGTGTTTGCTTAGTATAAAAATAATTTTGGGCTTCTTTTGGTGTTATTTTCGTACATGTTTCTAAGAATTATTTTACAGTCAATTCTACTTATTTTTTTGCATGTAAGCCATTCTAAAGTTTCGTTTCATACCTCTCAGAGTTCAAAAAGCAAAATTTCGGAGTTATGTCTGTTTATAATGAAGCAACTCAAAAATGTTTTTAATGGATGAAATTTGATACAGGAATTAATACAATATTTATTGTATTCTGTCACATTTTGAGGAAATCCATTTAAATAATGTCTGTCTATCTGTCTGAATGCAAGTGGACACACAGTTACAAAGCGTAAAAAGTAGAACCAAATTTGGTAAACAGATATAGTATCTAAAATGTAAATTTTTTTTTTTCAAATTATGAGCCAAATTTGCCAAGGGGATCGCATTTTCTGTCAGTTTGAACTTAACCATGCAATAACTGAAATTAGTTTTGAAATCAAATGTCAAGTACCAACTCAAAATTAGATGTGAGCTGGTACTAAAATGTGAATTGATATTTTTAGGTATAGAGGGAACCCACTATGTAGAAATTACTTTGAGCTATAATATATTTATGACTGAGAAAGATAATGATGCGAATGTCTGAATAAATTTGATTTCTTACCTTTACGTTTGTAACATGTCTTTGACTTGCTTCTATTATTGTGAATCTACTGTGTAGAATTCACTCTGAATTAGAAAATATTTATTTATGGTGGAAAATGTGATGACAATGTGAAAATCACACCTTAATCTTGAATTCATAATTATCAAATTATTTTCACTCTAATGTAATATATGCTGTTAAGCCTGTTTAAAAATGGTTCTGTTTTATTTTGCAGATGAAAAAGTGGCTGAAAGAAACTATGTACCATCTGCCAGTGAATCGCTTTTACGTGAAAAAACGAAACCTTCTGAAAGTGCAGCTACTGCGAAGCATAGAAATGTCAAAGAGGAAAGGATCTATAAATGTCCATACTGCAGTTACTCAAGTGTGGAGCCATATGAATTTGACATGCATGTTGTGAGTCACAGGTCCAATCCAGTCAAGAAAGTAGCTACGAAAGTGACAAATTCTAAGTCATACTGTGAAGCCTGTAAAATTCAATTCATGTCTGTCGATACTTATCTTGTACACAAACAGTTATATTGCAAATCTAGGAACGAAAAGGAAGACACATCTTCTTCACCTTCCTTGCCAGAATCAACACCAGGACCTTCCTTTAAACCGAATGCTGAAACTGTAGTCATAAGAAGCGGGGTAAATGGAGGTGTTGCATCGTCGATCATACAGCCTCAAGCTATCTATGCTGCCATATCAACTAATCCTTTAATATTGCTCCCATGTTCTTTGGTGAACGGCCAAGGGCTGGTTCCGCAGAGTGGTGTAATTCCAACAGGTGGCCCTGGTATTGTTCTCCAGACAGGAATAGCCTGTCCAACCATTGTGGAGAAGACACCCGCTTTGAAATCCAAAGAAGAGGGTCCTCCTTCACGAAAAACCAGCCATCCTATCATGAACTTCACTTCAGAATCATCGGATAAAGTCCTTAGCGCAGCGGCAAGTTCCTTACGAAAACGCAAAATGAGTGAGGGAGATGTGTTAAATCTTAAGAAGACTTGCAATAATGAAGTGATTCAAACAGTAGATTCTGATGTTGATAAGAAAGATTCAATACCGGCTGATGTGGATCAAGATGCCCCGCTGGATTTGAGTCTTAAAAATAAATTCACCAGTACACTGAGTAAGTCCGCACTGAAACGAAAAAATTCTGTTATCTCTGCAGGAAGTCCTTCACCATCGTTTTTACATACAAGTGACTCGGGGTCTCCGTCAAGGTCTTCAGTACTACATTCACGAGTAACATTATCTCCATCCAGTCCTTACAATGGCGAAGGCATTAGATATTCTTCTCATGTCCCAGTTGTATTACCAAGAGTACCACATGCTGTTCCTGATAGATCATCTCCAATACCACCCATAATTCAGACTGATATTCTAAATGACAAAACTGTGGTACCTCCAGGTATGCCACCACCCAAGTTACTCAAACATGGCAACAATATTTGCGAAGATTGCAACATTGTGTTCTACAAATATGATAATTATCTTGCGCACAAAAAACATTACTGTGCTTATAGGCGACAGCAGCTATCTGCTATAGCCGCTGCAGCAGCTGCTTCAAGCCAAGAGCATTTAAGTGACGATAATAACAGTAACCATAGTGGTATTAATGAATCATCTACGAGTTACCAAAGTGATGATGCCACTAAATCAAGTATACGAAGAATGGAACATTCATCTGAATCTTTCAGATCAGTGATCAACAAATCTTCACATGCTGCAGTATTTTGTTGTGATGCCTGTGGTGTGAAATTCAGCACTTCTGACAACCTGCATGCTCATCAGACTTATTACTGTATAAAAAAGGCTGATAGTGCCATGTCAAAAGCTGCAGCGTTAAGAAGTGAGAATGGCGAAAGCCCTAAAGGTTTAGAATCCCCCTTTTCTGGACCCGAAGAATGGAAATGCAATTATTGTGACGCAACTTGCGCCTCTTATGACACCATCCGTCGTCATTTGCTGACCCACAGTGAGCTTCGAGGGTACCGATGCATCGTTTGTGGGTACAAGGGGAACACTATGAGAGGAATGCGTTCTCATGCATGTGAACACCTCGGCGAAGGGAATACTTCCATTGAAGAGTTCGTGTCAAACAATGTCATTCCAGAAAATGGAGTAGTGCCAATCCTTCCACCTGCCTTAGACCGCAGTGACGATGAATCGGATCATTCCAAGGAGGGTGGCAGGACCACAACATCTAGGAGAGAAAGAATGTACATAGAAAGAACGAGAGACCGATCATCGTCTTTTAAAAGAGATCCTGCATCGGCTGACCATTCCGAATCCAATGAGCTTTCCAACTCTCCAAGAATATCTGAGAATATTTCCAGAGAACATGTGCCAAATACCATAAGTCCGGTTAAAACTGAATCGCGTGGTGAACTGAGTAGTCCTGATGCTAGCAGTGGAAGTCATCAAGACACAGTGAACCCTTTGGCCTACTGCGATGTGGTCATCAAAGCTGAAAATGACCATTCATCGAGTGCCGAAGATTCCCCAAAAGAACCTCAAGCACATTACATAAAGTACGAGCCTGAGCCGGAGTACGAAAGTGATGAAAAATCACTCGACGTATCCAAATCACCTCCAGGTCAGTCGACTTCTGTCATTCGACGCGCATCTGATTTGGATAAGTCAGAAGAGGGACACTGTCCATTTTTGCCCTCTAAGAAAAGAAGCAGGTCCCAGAGCAAACAGAACTCTGAATTAAAATACTGTAAATCTTGTGATATATCCTTTTATCATCTCTCGAACTTTGTGGCACATAAAAAGTTTTATTGCGTTTCGCGAGTCATGTCGAATTGTATTCAAGAAACTACAATTGTTCAGTGAGCATTTGTTTTTATTATTGAACACACATAGAATTGCGCATTGGTGGACTCAAGTGTGTATATTACATAGCTTTTTGTTATTCATTTCTGCATTAAAAGTGTGAAAATTCCAATAAATTTTAGAGAACCTTTGAATGACATGGATGATGTAAAGCGCTGGAAATAATTACGATGTGTAGTTGGACAATTTTTAAACTTACTGAGAATTTTTCATGATGAAACCATTTTTCGGCTTTCTTTTCTTCGTAGGAAAATTTGATATGCTCAAATATATTTTTATTCAAGATTTGTAAATATTTGATATTGCAATAGCACTTAAACTTAATGGAGATTTTAAGCTATAATTCTTGTTGCCAAATCAAAAGAAATTCTTCAAAACAAATTTCTGAAATTATATCATCGAGATTTAAAATCAACATTCTATTTCGAAGCGTATGTAGACTTATGGAAATAGAAGGATTTATTTTAATCTCTATTTAGGCATTGATGATGATATTTTTAATTTATGTAAAATATTTCTTAAATTAATTTGTTAAATACCAATTATTTATTTCAATGAATTAAAAAAAAATTGTCTTATGGCAATTGCATTTTTTGTTAATAAGAAAAGTTCGTTTTTCTTACCGGTGATAATGCAATTATAAATATGTTTATATATGTTATGATTATTTACGCATTTTGAATTTTACGAATATACTTGCATGGTATAAAATATGTTAATTTATTGAACCATTCAATAAATATATTAATTTATTGAACCATTCAATAAATATGTTAATTTATTGAACCATTCAATTAAAAAACAAATTACGCTATTTTTGTTTGTTGAATTAATATGTTAGATAAAAATTAATTTTTTAAAATTTGGTTTTTATTTTTATAAGGCTATTCTTTTTTCTACAAATATATAATTTTTGCTAAATTCATGTATTTATTTATGGACAAATGGAGATTACATGAATATGATTGCTTACGCTTTCTTAAATTTAAAAATTATGGAATATTACTGCAAATAAATAAGTAAAAAACATTTAAATTATTTTCAAAACCGGTATTTGTATTTAAAAAGAATGATTTATTATGTTTCAAAAGTAATGAGTGGGATATTGAAATTGAGAATAAGTTTAACTGTGAAATGAGATGGACATTCGAATGTTTTGAAATCAGAATATGTGTGAAATTGTGAAACCTGTTTCTTTGTTTCTGCTGTGAGTTAAAGATGCGTTCTTTTGTGATACAGCATTGTTTAAATAAAAATAATTGCTCTGCTTTTTAAAAGAATGCATTTATTAGTAAAAATCCTATTCATAAGATGTTTGTCAATTTTCGAACCCAATGGAAGATTGCTTTTGTATAGCCACTAAAAATGCAGATATTTGAATAAATGCATTTACTATTTTAATTGTTCAATGTTTATTTGTGGTTTAAATTAATTTTTGACTTTGAAAATTAATTAATTTATACATTTAAAACACATAGTTGCAATAATAAGATGTACAATAATAAAAATACTTGTAACAATGTAACAGATAAAAATGAAAATTAATTTAGCAATATAAATATATTAATATATATACCAATTATATGATTAATGTTATATTCATTTGAATTCAAGTAAAATGCTTGGAAGTGACAAGAGATAAAAGCAATATAAATGGGAACTGCAATAAAGTATTTATTCTTTTGCAATATAAAAGCCAATAATAAAATACATATTACATATCTTAATATATATATAAAACACCTCAGAATATAATATTGTAAATAGCTATGAAAATATATATATGCAATAATACATCTAACATTATAAAGACAGTCCGTAAACTTCATCTTGACTGTTGTACAGACTTAATCATAAAAATTATTGAACTTGATTAACATGCAGAAAGTGTACGTGAGCTTTTGTCTCATGTTGAATATTTATTAAAATGAACTTTCTAATGAGACGCATTAATGATATCGATTCAACGGCAAAAAAAGGCAGCGGTGGCCTGGTGGTAGGGTCTCGGCTTGTGAGCTGTGGGGTTTCAAGTACAAGATCCCATTAAACCGAAGAACCGTCGTGTAAGGGGGTCTGTTGCACGTTAAATCCATCAGACCAAACGTCCTCCCGCTGGTATGGAGACGGGGTGGCAGCTCATGTGTCGTCCTCGTCATCTGACTGCGGTTCAAAAAACGAGGTCCGTCCCAAGCTAGACCTAGTGTTGCTTTACAACGACAATAAAAATTAATTTAATTTTTTAATTACCCACTTCAATACATTCAACTCAGATGATACAAAACTTTTATTGGAGCAATTTGAATTTAAAAGCCCTAATATTATGTAGTTAATGCTTCAAATAATATGGGAAAAAATTCCTGAAAGGTACTCTACTTGATATGCTACTTGGCGATTTTCAGATTATGCAGGTTCGCCAAGGTTTATTGTACATAAGATTTTTAGATGG
Organism: Argiope aurantia; assembly: GCA_026543865.1. Taxonomy (NCBI): domain Eukaryota; kingdom Metazoa; phylum Arthropoda; class Arachnida; order Araneae; family Araneidae; genus Argiope; species Argiope aurantia. The sequence continues at coordinate 154,062 of JAPMOR010119884.1, forward strand.
TTGCATTCCTGTGCTGACGATTTTGGGGTGCTCATGCCAAGAACGCTTAAAAATGGGCTTACTTGGCGATTTTTAGGTTTTAAGATTTAGATTTTAGGGTACAATATACATAAGATGTCAAGAATTCGACAAGATGTTTGCATTTCCGTGTTAACTTGGCGATTTTTTATTACGTTAGGATTGCCAGTGACGAATTAACTCTCGCCAATCTCTAAGTATTTGACGGTTTGCATTTTTTGGAGGTTTATAGCTTGGAATATAAAAATAAACAATCACTACAGTAACATACAGAACTAACTCAAATGGCAAAACTCCAAGAATCAATTTTTTTTTATGTATTCAAAATAAAATAATCATATCAATTATGTAGTAAATGATTAAAATAGTGGTAAATAAATTATTAAAGCATTTTAAAAGCACACTATTTGTTCTAATCAAAAACAAAATTTATCATCACGATATAAACATTTAACACACACACACGCAGAGAGAGAGAGAGAGAGAGAGAGAGAGAGAGAGAGAGAGAGAGAGA
>JAPMOR010119884.1:159593-188605 GCA_026543865.1 Argiope aurantia
TTAAAAATTGTCAAACTTCAGTAACAAAATGCCGTACTAAACTAATGTCATTAGAAAGATAATTTAAAAAATTTTAAAATTTCGCAAATTTTTTTTGAGTAATAATATTTTGGAGTTTTAATGTGGAAAAACAACGAAAGTTCATTTCATTATTAAGTAATTAAAATTTCAAAATTATTCCTCCGAGTTTCACATTTCCAACTTAAGTCTATTGTAAGTAAATATATCAATGCTAAATTATAAGCTTTAGGTCTCTTGCAGTTTAAGTCGCCTATTGCAGAACACCTGCACAAACACACATGCACTATTTTTTATTTTTAACAAGCCGGTTTTGTTGAAGAGCTGATTCGCATGGAATTTTAGGTTTAGGCTAGTCGCCTTTCACGACCAATATGTTCTCGGGTGAAATTGGCTACCTTTATTTTTAATTAAATGGTTTAGACATAATTTCATATCAATGATACAGAAAAATTGCCAAATATAAAATATCTTTTATGTTTACTTTAATTACCTTGTATATGTTTCATTCATTGTGTATATGAAACTTTCTAATGGAAACCAATCCTATAACATCGTTGTGCTATTAAAGATATAAATGTTGCATTCATCCATCTTATAAATATCGTGAAATTGTAACTTCACTCGTTTATCTTTCTGGTAAACTACACAGATATTAAACAGAATCCTTCTTCTTTAACTGTCAATAATGGAAGATAATCATGCAATCAGATAATTGATGAAATAATGAAAAAAGTTTAGAATTCAGGACAACAGTATAACCTATTGTTGGAAATTAGGAAAAGAATATTAAAAAAATGTTGAAATTCAGTAAATATTAGCACAACTACTCAATTTATATCATTAAAAAACATTTTTTGAATTTTTGAAATGGTGTAAAATTTATTTTTATGTGAAAATAGTTCTGAAGTTCGGGAAAATGCCAAAATTTGGTTTAATTTTTATTTAATTAAAATTGAGATATAATTAAAATTAAAAAAAATCACCCCGAGGTGCAAATTTTCATCCTTAAAGTTATGAATCTATAAAATTTGGCAGCTGTAGAGTAAACAACCTGACCTGTAGAGCGCCAATGATCACTCATGCATATACATTCATCCTTATTATTAGTAGATATAGAGGCAGAAGTTAAAACGAAAATTTCGTTACGATCATCAAATACCTATACATTTACAACTGGTAGACTCCTACCCCCCTCCCACCCGAAAAAAAAGAAATTGTTGAAATTCATAATATTTATGAGCTCAAAAAGTATATGGAATACTTCATTCAAATTATATCTATCGAAGATATCGTCTTTAAACTTTTATCAAACATTTTTATGATTCCTATAAACATTTTGGCAACAATAAAAAATTTATTTTATTTTAACGACTCGAAAATAAATTTGTTTTAATGAGATATGAATTTTAACTTTGCCGATTTTCTAAAATGGAAAATGCAATTGAATAATAATTTAAAATAAAATTTGTTTACACAAAGAAATTCTTGTAATAAAAAGATTTGAATTGTTTCGATAACTCTTTAAATATTAATAAATAAACAAGATTATTTAAGTGATATAAAATGCCGAAAGAAAATAGGCAATATATCATAGATGTGCCTCACTCTAGAAGAACATCCACATCTTTTTAGTACTAAAATGTCGATCAGATAAAAAAAATTGAGGCTTAGTTAACGATTAAATCCTTTATTCAATAAAAACAGTTAATTTAGTGAATAAAAAATATATAAAAAAAAACTGTGAATGGAATACTTGCGAGCTTTGCAAAACGACAAGCTTCTATTTATAAATGAGTTTTTGGCAAAAATTCATCTAACACTGTTCCACAAACTCCATATTCACCTGATATGGTACCGTAGGATTTTCTTTTTCGATAATTGAAATTGCTGTTTCGTAGTTACCGTTTTGAACTCATTGAATAGATAAAAGAAATTTTCCCTACGATTAAAAGGAGATTAATCTGAAGAAGATGCAATACATTTATATTAATAATTTAATACATTCTGATTTATGGTACCATTTCTGGTGCTTTTTGATCCTAGTAGAAAGTTACGTAAATAAAATACTTTATTTTCTTATGTTCGGAAAAGAGGTAAATAAATAATCGCTTTAAAAAGTTCCCCCAAAAAGAAAATACGACAAAAAAAGTATTATCAGACCCACGCATACCATCTGCCTCATCCAGATTCGCCATAAAAATTCCGATGAAAGCAGAACCGAGGAAGAGGACTAATGCAATAAGACACACGCCACTAGATCTGTGCAAAAAGTCGTAACGCGATTGAAGATCGAATCGTGCCATTTAGCGACCGAAGAATTCAATAAGATAGGAGAGAAGACACGAAGTGAAAAAGACAAGTCTTGGGGACGAAGCTGAATGGAGAAATTAGATTAGGCGAAAAAGTTAAGACATTCCAATGTGTCATAACTAGGTTCAGAAAGGAAAATCTCCTCGGAAATGATACATTAATTGGGTTTAAAAGGGAAAAATAATCAAATAAGAGAAGAATTGTAAGTTAGAAGCTTATTATTTTTGAATTTTTCAAATATTAAAATAAATTAAAGTAAGTATTTTTCAGAATTTAAAATAAAGATTGTTTTTCTAAATACAGTTTTATTAATTTATTTCTTACTTGCTTAGACGTATTTTTGCAATTAATTTTTACAAAAAAAAAGAGATTAGAAGGATTAGGGTAATGTGCAATTGTGCTGATGTACGGGTTTAATATTTTTACAACAAAAGTTTCAGTAACATATTGTACCACGCCATCTGGTTGTAATTTTGAAAAAAATTGATTTTAAGATTCCAAAGTATTTATAAAAGCCTTTCTCTATAATGATAATGAATGTGTGTGTATGTGTGTTAATGCTCTACAGTTCATATAGCTTTCAAAAATAATATTGTGCAAAAATAAATTTTATATGGTTTTAAAATTAAAAAAAATTCTTTTTAATTAGTTATATTAATTTAATACTCGTGTAAAGGTTTTTTGAAATTTGGCAATTTTATGAAAATATATTTTGCCTAATTTCCATTTACAAAAAGATTTTTGATTTTAAGATTACATTATTGTTCTGAAATTCAAACCTTTTTATTATTTTATCAAATATTTGATCTGGGATTTTCTTCCATTGGTGGAACTTATGAAGAAGGATTCTGTTTAATATATTGTCAATTTATAAGACGAATATAAAAATGCAGTTGCAATATCAATTTGGAAGATAAACGAATCGAATATTCAAATTTGCAACAGTGCAATGATGTTATGGGACTGTCACCATTAGAAAAAGTTCATGAAAATTCAATGCACTGAAAAAGTAAGACTATTTAAGTAAGATAATTAAAATAATAATATCACTTTAATGCTAAAAATGTGGCAGAATCATGGGCATGAAGTCATATCTAAACAACTTCTATGAAAACAAATATTTTTGGCTCCTTTTTTCCCAACAAATTGAAACCAAAATTGGACATTGTACTACAATCTTAATTACAAGATCACATACCAAATTTTATTTATTGAAGTTATTGTGGTTTTGAATTATTGCATTTGCATGCATACGAAAGTACAGACCGATAGAAGAAAAATCTTTAGAGAGATGTGGCTCAAAATTTGGCAAATAATGACTTTTTAGATTTTTAATGTGTGTACCAGTTTCTCTTAGTCGACTTTCTTCGTTGGGTAGTTAAAGTGTTCGTTTGAAATCGGATGAATGGGCAGCCAAACATTTTCTGAATGGATTTGGTTCCAAATTCGATTGAAATCTACAAATTTGGTGTATTTACAAAATTTAATTCGTCTACCTCAGAGCATTTTTAAAGTATCGGTTTACAGATACATAGACATAAATCCAAAAAATGTGTTGTTTGGACTCTTAAATGTCTGAAGCCAGGAGATTCGTCAAATTCTCGAGTTTGAATGTTTTGACGTTTAAAGTATATCTTCTGTTTGTACTTCCTACAATACATAATAAAAAGCGATGAGTACATTCTGAGCATTAATTTTTTGTTCTTTTTTTTCAATCTCTCTATTCAATATTTATGTATAAAATTTAGCCCAATTTTTTTTTCTGTAAATGTTTTGGTTCAGAAGTGAAAATCTGGTATCTTATTAATATCTTTTCATTTATTATTTTCCAAAAGCTATTTCTTAAGTTGTCTGCTTGACCCATAACAGATATTGCCTTTTTTTTCTTTTTTAAATCTTTCGATTTACATAAAAATAGAATGATCACAATATGTTGTTACATGGATAGTCTTAAGAATGCCGTTTCTTTTTCTTTTTATTAACTGGATTTTTTTTTATTTGGAAGAATTTAAGAGTTTCGTTTAAAACCGATTTGCTTAATCCTTACAAAAACTGAACATTAAATGGAAATAGAAGAAATATTTATTTTTTAAATATCTATTAAACATTGAAATCAAGAAAAATAAGCCATTTTATTTAGTAATGTGTTCTTTCTAAATTACTATGATTTGGGACAACATATTGTCTTTATATAAATCATATTTAGATTGGAAATAGAACGTTTATGACTTCCAATATAGTTTCCAAAATTTTACATAATTTGTTTCCAGCGATATTAATGTCACGGCATACCAGGCGCATAATGACTAATTCTGCTGATGATCCAGATGAAGAAGTCTATTTCCTTAATAATATCTGAAACTATTCGCTACTGAATATTATGAAGTTTAAATTACAATAACAGTGATTTAAATGCGGGAAGAAGTAACTAATTCTTGGTCCTATCGAGCAAAGAAATCAGTCACGGATTGCTATTAAACAGTTACAAAAGTTGGCAACTTTGAGTTAAAACTTCATCGATATTTATGTGCCAAAATTCGACTTTAATGTTTATTTAAAATTTATATTACATTCTTATGTCGTCGCTAATATTTGGATGTATTCGGAGGTTGTGAAAACGATAAATGATCCATCTGGACTTCGTAATACTTCATGAATTTTGCAATTACTGCTTCGTTGGGAACAAGCTGTGGAGAAGGTGGTGTCTAAATCAGGAAGGAGTTGCTTAAATCAGGAAGGAATTGTAGAGGACGGAGTGGTCTAAATCAGGAAGGATCTGAACAGAAAAAGAAATGTCTAGGAGTTATAACTGTATGGTTGTGAATATTAACTTTCCATTCTCCATATAATAATAGTTATTTTTTACTTTTTAGTATACGTATAGAAAATGTATAGTAATTGTCAATAAATTCGAACTCCAGAGTTTGAAGAATCTTCATATTTCAGACCTCCCTGAATTCGAAAACCACATTTTTAGAACATTTCCGTCTATCTGTGACAAAGATAACTCAAAAACGCCTTGAGCTCAACGAAGGAAATTTGGTATGCCATTTTTACGCCGAATTTGCAGATTGCTATCAAATTTTGAGTGAAATTTGCTGAGTGGAAATCCGTCAGTCCAACTATTCGAATATAAGTTAACAATATAATTATGAAACAAAGAGAGCTAGATAAATAAAATTCAGGTACACAGATTTAACATCTATAATGTAAACTCGTGTCCAAATTTGAATCAAATCCTACAAAGGGTTGATTTTCTTTCGATCTGCACTTTCAGAAACAGATAAATGCGATATTTCAACAACGCAGTATCAGAAATATATCAAATTTAGTATAGACTTTTGTGACTACAAATGAAGTTTTGTGTCAAATATTTGTTACAATCGGTTGAAAAAAAATGTGTTTGAAGTACATTTTCGATTTTTGTATACAATTAATGGCATGATAGAGATTAATCGTAAAAAAAACCTCGTTACGGATGGCATGATAGACTTAGTAAAAATGCTAAATTCACTCCAAAATTAATATTTTGTACCCATTGTGCACTAATGCAATGCAAGGCGTTCTCAAGATTATTAGAGAGTATGCGAGAAAGTTTTAGGGAGACCTCTTTCACTGGTTTTTAAATTCATATTGAGACATGATGTTGCAATTTTCTTGAATAAGCTTACTTTCAATGTTAATATTTTGAAGAAAAGAGACAAACTTTAAAAAAGGGTTTCGTCACTCGAATACAGCACTCGGATCATCAAGTTTATTTTATATTCCTTTGTGGCGTTTCTCTTAATGCTCTAGACAGCTGTAATAAGGCAGTTAGACAGTTGCGACAAATATGCCACTTAAACTCGAGTACGAGAGCTTGTTAATAAGCAGAAAGTGTAGTTTACTTTTAATGAGCGTTACTTGCTACACGAAAAGAGAACATAACAAAAATATTTTATACAGTCTTATTTCGCCAACATTTTAAAATTCCAGATCTAACGAGTTCCGTTTGTACAAACTAAGATATGAATTCAGTAAGATGCGGTGCAATCAATTTATTGTTCAAAGACCGCTGGAGTTTAATATTTAATCGTTGAAAAGTGGAACCAATGGAAAAAGGATTCGAAACTTATTGAAACTAGCTGGAGTGGTCTTCCTAAAACTTTCTTGTATAATTTCTAATAAACTTGCCATGCCAGAGAGCATGCACAATTTTGCATCTTTACTGAACTTATTGCGTGATTCTAGATGAATTATTCGGTGATTAATCCCTGGTATGCGTTGGAAATATCCAAAAGTCGAATTCATGTTTTTGACACGTTTTTCACAACCGATTGAAACAAAAATTTGACATAAAACTGCACTTGCAGTCATAAAATCCTAAACCAAATTAGATATATTTAGGTCATTTTTGATTTTTTAATGATCATATTTGCTTATTTCTGAAAGTACAGATCGACAGACAGATCCCGTAGTTTTGTTGAGCTCAATATTTTTCAGATATCTAGACTATAGATGTTAAATCTATGTACCGAATTTTATCTATCCAGTTTATCTCTCTTCGTTTTTCAATTATCGTGTTAATTTATATCCAAATTGCTAGATAGACGAATTCACTCTGAAAATAGCTTACTTAAAATTAGCTAGAAATCCGCACACTTGGTGTAAAGACAGTATACTAAATTTCAATCGTCTAGCTCAAACCGCTTTTGAGTTATCTTTGCCACAGAAAGACGGACGGTTTATTTTCTAAATATGCGTTTTTCGAACTCAGGGAAGTTTAAAACTTGGAGATTCGTTCAAAATCTCGAAGTGCTTTGACGATTGCTTTACTTTCTTTATGCTGCGTTTACGGAAAAGTAAAAAATAGGTTTACATTTTTTAAAGCTATTACTATTTCTATTACTTTTTGTTACTACTATTATTTATTTTTGATTGCTATTTTTCTATTATTATTTCTATTTTTAGTACACATTTTACATTCATTTTTATTTTTATTTTCCACAAGCAACTCAAATTGAATAGGTAGAATAAAATCCAATCCGCACTTACATCAATCCAATCATTCAGCATATTTCAGTGACTTTTATGAATGACTTTTGTGACGTGAATGAATCAAAAATAATGAATGACATTAATATGGAAGAAAACAGATGTTAGATAAGTATTGAGCGTATTTATTCCTGTAGTTCTTTCGGCTTCGGCAATCAATCGATCAAGTGATATTTTGGAAGTATGATTTATTTTGCGAATGTCACTAGAGAAACAGAAACAGTGTCAGATGTGACGTCATTGAACGAATGTAATATCATTGACAAACATATTATCATGGCGTAAAATAAATATGAAAATAACCTACTCCAACTTAAAAAAAACAATTGATTGGCTAGAAAACGAGTTTTTTTTCAGAACTCTAGAATATTCTAAAAGTTGATATTTATTTTATTTATTAATAGCTGTCTCTGGCGTCCAGCTGGATCGCTAGGATTAATAGTCACTAAAATTTATCATTTAATAATTAATGTACTTTGATCTGAATGACTTCTTCACCAAAATATTTTTAATCGTCTAATTTGATAGATATGTAAATTCATAATGCTACTACTTTAGAAAACCTCTGTCATTTTGTTCCAAATGTGTTCATTCTACTATACAATGTCCTTAATTTCAGTTAGCTGTCCTAAAATTAGTTAAAAAAAGTAAAATTAATAAAAAAATTCTAAGCTCAAATAATACAAGCTTTGGAATTTTTATACATCTTAATAGCCTTTTAAATATAAATTTAAGTGTTTTTTCAAATTATTGCAGAATTAACAAAATATATTACTTGCTTTTCTAAAATCTGTTTTGTTAATAATGATATGAATCAATGGTAGGATAGCGATTTGCATTGTAAAACAAAACCGAAATTTATCCACAAATTTAATCATAACTTTTATCAATAAATTTGGTGTCCTTTCAGAATTATTATGTTTTTGTACTCTCATTCATGATTCGTTTAATATTTACACAGACTTCAAACAATTCTTGCCGGAAAATATAATTAAAATATTTTTTAAAAATGATTTATACGGTAAAAAGTTGCTCTAATTGAATACACAATTTTGTTGAATATTAAAATGATGTAAAAATCAATTTTTATTGTAATATTATCGAAAGTTATCACGGAATAACCACAAAATGTTTCTTAATTTTTAATTAATTCTAATTCTAATTAAAAGTTTAAAAACAATCTCACATTTCAAGTCTCCAAAGTATGTATATGCCAAGTGTGTGCAAACTGTCTAGCCTGCAGACTATCAATGCAGAAACACATTACATGCATACGTTTATCTTTATGATTAGTAGAGATAACTCATAATGATCAATTTGGGTCGTTTGGAATGTTAATTACATTTAATTTCAAATAGAATCATAAAAAGATATAATTTCACGATTCCCCTAAATTGTCAGACATTAAATTCATGTGTTTTATTTGTCTTATTTAAGTTCTATTTATCATGTATATAAAGTTTTCTAATAAGGACCTTTTCCCAGAGCATAATATATTATCAAAAATGTAAATATATCTTCTGATAATCTATTATTCAGTGTTCACTATATTGTAACTTCATTTTTTAAAAATTCAGTTTATAAACTGTATAAATATTAAAGAAAATCATCCTTCTTTAACTCTTAAAAAAGGAAGAAAATCACGGGATTAATTTTTTGTTGAAACGAAGAAAATGGTTTGAATTTCAGAATAACAATATAATGTACTATTGGAAATTAGATAAAGAACAATTTTTCAAAAAATTATTAAAATTCAGGAACTATTGAAACGACCATTAAATTCATATCGTTGAAAAGATAATTTTGTAACTTTTAAGATAATTTAAAATTGTTTTGTGCCGCTATATTTTAGAAAGTAATTGTGGGAAAATACCGTAATTTCTTTTAATTTTTAAAATTAATTATAAATTAGGCGAAATTTTGGAGAAATTAAGCGAAGTCGCTCCGAAGTACACAGTCATATCTTCCACAGTATATATATACCGAATTTGGTAGCTGTAAATTAAGCAATCAAAAGATTTAGCTTGTTGATCGCCATTTTACACACACACACACACACACACACACATCTTTATTATTAGTATAAATTATCCTCTGATTTTTTTCTTTAGCTAGAATTATTCCAAACTAATTTTCTAATTTTTTTATTCTATTCCTTTTCTACTTATTACTAAATGACATAAATCAATTTTTCTAATCCAAATTTCTAAATCCAGCATTCTACTTATTTCTAAATGATAATATTATTAATATTTCGTTTTTTACTTCTAATCTTCAAACACATGTAAAATCCAAGAAGAATTTTAAAAATTTTTGTCGTATTATTATTTAACAGAAGTGACACTTACATGGTTTCCACTCTAATATTTGCTTGATGGCTTATTTCTAAACCTTTCGTGATAAATGTTTGTATTTCTAATCAGAAAACTATTAAACATGGCGTTGAGAATAGTAATTTGTTTGAATTAATAAATTGACTTCTAAAAAAGTACTAAATCTACAATTTTTTTATAAAGTCTCCGCTCCTATTAGGCATATTTATCAAAATCCTTTTAATGCATTGCCATTTGAAAAAAATCACCTGACTGTGAGTAAAACTGACCGAGATATTAGAGTTCGAATTTCATTATTTTAAATCAATCACTTGCTGCCAAGAACAAGCAATGCCCATTGATTAGAAGAACATAACTGATACAAATGTGGAAATAGTCTAAAATACTGATCTTCGGAGCTGTGTTGAGTTCAGAGTTTTAACTAAACACACGGAAAGACTTAGTTTCAACTTAATGGTAATTGTTAAAGAATTTCCGTTGAATTGACAAAATAATCTAGAAAGAGTTGACAAAATAATAAAGAATTGACAAAATAATCTAGTAAAATAATTTAATTCTATATGAAACCATCACCCCGTGAGCATAAACTTAAATGCGTTAATCATGTTAAACTCACGGTATAATGAAAAATTAATTCATTCATGAAATATATTTGATAGTCTTTGTTACGCACATGAATACGAAATTTGCATTTGTTACAGATTTACGCATTTTTGCATATTCCGAGAATCATTAACAAAACAGTTTTTTTGATATTCAAAATTTTCTTTTCTTGTTAAATGTTTAGTCAGCACACAAAAAAGCATTTATCTTTTTTCTTATAAATTATAAATAAAACCAGGAAATTGTGACTGGTTTTAAAAAAGAAATATATGCGTTGAATATATTTCTTTTATAAGCTTGAATATCAAGTTTAATATTCATGCATCAGTTGTCCCCATCCATAATTTATGATTTTTCTATCTCAGCAATTATTAGCAATTAAACAAAAAATATTTAGATTAAATAAAAAAAAATGAAATTCCGCATATTTGCAAACAAAAGAATATTCAGGGCATTGTTAAAAAAGTAAAGGGTTGTTTTACGGTTACGAAAAAAAAATTGAGCACTGAAAACTTTATAAATAATTTGATATTTTTTGAAAAGTTAGTGAATTTCTTAAGATAATAGTCGAAATAATTAAAGAAAAATACAAAAAAAGTGATAGATTTCTACCTTCTTAAATGTGTATGAGAATTCTAAGAATTTATGTGGAAAAAAGTAGTATTTTGAGAAAAAAGTTTTTTTAAAAGCTCTCTTCAAGTTTGCCATTCTTGAAAAGTTTAAATGAATTCTTCTAGATTTTTCATGAATTTTATATAACTTTCTGAACATAATATACAAAAATGGTGTTTAAAGTAAAGATGTCGAAGTAAAATATGAACGAGGTTAGATATTAATCTTAACAACAGTTTGGAAAACTATATTTTTTCTGGAATACAGCTGGAATTTTAAAAGAGATATTTTTAAAAGAATATATTCCAATTCATTATTGTTGAACTTTTTAAGAAAAAAAAATATTTTTATTCCTGTTGTTATGCTGCTTAAAACATATTTCAACTTTAAATTCTGACCTGTCTATTAAAAAAATTAGCATCTAAAAAGCATAATTTTTTTTAAATCAAAAAGATAACAATTATTAATTTTAAAACTTAATAACACAACTAATTATAAATCTAAAAGGCTCTAAAGTCCATAAAGTGTTGTAAATGAATTTACATGCAATAATTTTTCAATTTTCATCTAAAAATGGCTTTATCCCTTCATAGCAAAAGAAAGCACATATAATAAGAGCTAAAACATTTGGAAAAAAAATATAATTATCGTAAAATTTAATAATAATTGAAATTTATGTTTGTTGTCTAAATCTTTAAAATTTATCTGAGTTTAATTTTTTTTTGCCCATCAAATGGTTTTAATAATACAAATAAGATTCTAATACTACTAATATATCAAAGCAAAAAACAAAAGTCAAAATTCGTATTAAAATGTGGCCTTATTTGTTGTTCAAAAACAGAACGGGAATTAAAAGCCTTCCTCATATAGGTTATTTGGTTATAGATCCTATATACGGCAATAAGTATTACCTTGTAACTTGCCTTCCTCAAGTACTTTTAAGTGGAACTGTCCTGCATTTGCATTTCACCTGGAATTATTCATGGAAATCATTCATTTAATAATCAAGAAGGAAAAAAAAAATCCTTTCATTATGAAGGAGGCCAGCAGGCGAATGTTTCATAAGAAAGTGGTGCTGTTAAAGACGACTATTATGCGTATGCTAGAAGAAACGTGGTCAAAATTTATACGTGAACTTAGGGCAGCTTGTTACTAAATAGCATTCGCCTGCTGTTAAAGACGACTATTATGCATATGCTAGAAGAAACGTGGTCAAAATTTATACTTGAACTTATGACAGCTTGTTACTAAATAGCATATCGGTCTACCAGTTTTTGAATAATGCTGATTAAAAATGTAGTCATTTGTATGATCCTACAACATTTTTTTTCTTGGATTTATGTTTCCTCAACCATACCATATTTAATTTAAACTGTTAAACTACTGATAGGTAGACTTTTTAATTCATTCTATTCCATAAACTTCTGATTCCGACAGGGTTTGGATAACGCTGGTTAAAAGTATAGCTAGGTATAAAAACTTATAATTTTCTTTCCTCGCTTTATATTGTCTTAACTATTAACCACGGATACTTTAACTGGTTAGACCACTTATGGGTAGATGTTTCTCACTCTTATTCCTGTTCTCATTAATCTTTTCATTTAGATTTATGTTTCCTTAGCCATACCATAACATACTTTAATTCTTTAGGCTATAGATGGATAAAGGCTTCTGAAAAAAATGTGACATCTGAATATTGCGCCAATTTAGGATTTAAATATCTCAGAATTATGTGATTTGGTTTGGTGTATTATTGATCAGAAGTTTCTAATATTAGGGTGAAGATTTTCTGAAAAATTGTAAAATATATTTCAAAGATTTAAAAATCTCAGATATGTATTTAAAATTCAGCTTCAAAAAAATCTGAGATGCATATTTTGGGAGTGAAGTTTTGGGAGTTAATTTTTTAAAATTTTAAATAAGAGAATCTAAATTTTTTACCATGTGGATTATTTATTTCAATTATTATTTTATTAATTATTATTTTATAAAATTTGTACCATGTGTACCTATTAAAACAGGAAATAAATTTTCAAACCCATTAATATATTTATTATTTATAAAGAATAACCAAATGAAAACGAAACAGACTATATAACGAGTACAGCGCGGAAGTTGGTAACGTAGGTATGTCAATGCACAGGGTGATCAAGAAATAACAGGAGGTGTTCGGAGCGCTGTAGAGTGTTATGTGGTGGACGAAACATAATAAAATTTGGCCACCATGCTCTCCCATACATTAAAGTATGTGGTTTCGATTTATTAAAAACAAATTAGTACCATAAAGCGCTGATCCTCGCGCTGTGATCGAAAATTTGTAAATACGAGTACTTTGTGACATGACATCGAAGATAAAATGAAGGGTTGCGAGAATTTATGTCATTCAGCAAGATTTGCCCGCCGATTGCGTTGTACTGCGTGAACGAGCCTTATTAGTCAAGCTGTTTTATCAGCGGGATGAAAATGCCAAAGCTGCTCTTCGTAAATAATGGCGGTTAAAACAATTATGGAAAGGACCGATGACCATAACTAACTTACGAAGAAAGATTGAAAGATTTGGAACAACAGGAATTCTCGGTGTGCAACCAGGCCGAGGGCGTAAAGTTATCAAGCGAGAACAAGTTGAAGAAGTTGCAACTGACGTTATGGATCAGGTGATAGCTAATAAGCAGGTTATCAGCAGTGCACGTTCAATATCACGACAAATAGATATCCCTTTCTCGACGATACAGAATATATTGCGTAAGATCCTGAAATTTTATCCGTCTATGATAACACCCATTAACTGATGACACTTATCTGAATCTTGGTAGTTTCTGGTTGTGAGGCGGTTCTGGTTCACTTGAAAGGCGTTGTGTATGAGAGACATGCTCCTGACATTACTACTTTAAAAGATCAAATAACTTTACATGTCATTTGAATAAATGCCGATATGCTGCGACTACCGTTCAAAACCTCGTGTATCACATGCAATTACTGAAACATCAAGTTGGTGGTTACCCTGAGACAAATTTCTAAGTTGCTATAATAAACGTTTTTCATTGGTATTTGGTGTGTTGCTATTTACTGTTTCCATTGGCAGTTATGTATTCTTTTTCACTTATTATGCGCTTGCGGCGACAGAAATTCTTCTATCGGCGTTTTTTGCAACGAATTTTTTTTGTTGATAAATCAAAACCGCATACTTTAATGTGTATGGTGGCCAAATTTTGTTATATTTCATCCAGTACATAACTCGCTACAGGGATCCTAACACCTCCTGTTATTTCTTGATCAACCTGTATATAAGCACTTTTATTGGCTATCAGGAAGAACAGCACGAGTATTCACCATTTGATTATTTGTGTGTTAAATGAGTTCGAAGTGATATCAACAGAACGTGCGTTCTGTTGATATTACTATGGAGTCCGGTATTACTATGGAGTCCGGGAAAGAAGAACAGCATATTGATTTGCTGAAGGGGTGTCAGGAAATGAAACTAATTCCTAGATGTCTGCTGTGTATGGCGAATACAGTATGCCACTCGCGCTTGAGTAAATAAACGATTTTCAAAGAATGTTGATAACACTGCAATGTCTATAAAGATTACATGATGAAGAATATCGTTTCCTATCCCATATTATTAAGGGAGAAAAATATGTCAAAATGGTGTCATCATATGGATTCACAGCGCAAGTGTGAGAGCCAGCAATGGGAGCACATGGATTCACCCCCCCCCCCCCACAAAAACATAAACACTAAAAAAAAAAAAAGTCGCACACGCCAGACCATTTTGATTGCAATATCTGGTTGCTAAATGATTTTCTTTAATCTGCCACTACAACTAACGCAAAGCGGCTCATGGGAACTTTGCAAAAATTGAAGCTCGCCATCAAGGAATTTTGGCACCCAGGAATTTTCATGGATGGCATCATTCTGTTGCAAGATAATGGCCACCTACATTTTGACAAGGATTTTTAAGACTACAGATGTTTTGCTGGGAAGCCCTTACACATCCTCCATACAGTCCAGATCTCTTCCCATGGAATTTCTATTTTGTTTTGGAACCTTGAAGAAAATAATCAGTGATGATCGTCGATTTGTTTTGGGCGAATATATATATACATATACATATATATATATATATATATATATATATATATATATATATGCGTTTGCGTATGTATTCACATATTCATACAATTATCACTTTTGTACTTTTGTGATTATTACTTGCTTACTTCTACATTTAACAAAATTACAAACCACAAGGAAATTACCCTAAATATCAGTAAAAAATTTTTAAGGACATTATTAGACACCCACAGCCGCTCATACACTCATCTTCCACACAAATACGAAACATCGAAGCATAATAATGCTTTAGGCTTGATTTAATCAATTTTTTTAATTATATTTAAAATTTACCCACAATTATAGCAACAATAACATATGCACCAGAATTTATTCAGCATTTTAGTGACTCATGAGTACATAAAAGCAGAAACTGAATAATGGAAATTATTTGAATGGAATATAATATGACACAACTATCATATTAACAAAAAACTACTTTTTTGAGTTTGGTAGATTTTTTTTTTGCCATGATTTTCTCTAGAATATATCGAGGAAAAATATTAAAATATAAATTGGTTCTTAGTTACAAATGTAATCAAAAACGTTTTAGAGAGCACCTATTACCAAATGTACAATGGCCTCTTTAATTTGTATTTTATAAGTCAAATGAGTTGAACTAAAAAGTGTTTTGGATGATTTCGTATTCGGAGATTTAAAAATAATTTACAGTTGAAATTACCATGTTAAATTTTTAAAAGTCCTTTTGACAAAATTTCCTCTTTACAAATCTTGCAAACAATCATCTCCCACATTTTAAATTTAGAAAAATGAAGTGTTTGAAAGACACGTCATTTGTAGGAATAAAAAATAAATGAAGCACGAAAAAAAAAAAAAAAAAAAAAAAAGAAGAAAGAAAGATACTGCTGTTGTGTACGTCAAATCTTAGCTTCTATTCAAGTGTTTTTTTTTGGGGGAGGGGAGAGAGGGGGGAGAGGATCTCTTTTCTGTTTGGTTAAAAAGAAAAAGATGCTTTCAAAAAACACCTGAAAAATGTTGAAAGAAGTTTAGCCAAATCCCTCCAAACGTGAATAGAAAATAAGCAAGAAGTGCTTAAACAAAAACCTATGGCGTCTTTCATTTCATTTCATTTAAATGCCAAAGAGATGTAACATTTTTTAAGGAAGTTTTTTAAATACGCCTTCACATCCTCGACAGGTATTTATTGTCATGGTAAAATATTTTTATTTATTTATCTATTCTTTTTTTTTGTTGTTGTTTTAAATTTGCCTCTGTCAGGATGCAGATTTTTTGGGGAAAACAATTAACCTTATCAGTTTTTTTTCCACTAAGGAAAGTCTGCCGCTTTCATTTTCCCTTTTAAAACAATGCACTCACGGTAATTCGGATGTTAATTCTACTCTTTTTTTTTATTATACCATCTTTAAAACAGTGTCAATACACAGGATACCCCCCCCCCCCCCCACCAACAAAAAAAAAAAGTGGGACGAGTGATTAGAGTTTAGACATATTCTTCATATTATAAATTTAATTAAATAAAACGATCAATTTTATGAAAATATTTAATCTTTTGTATAGATTAATAATAAGTATTGAAAAAAATAAAATATTGAAACAATCTTCATAGTTTAAAAATGATAATCAACAAAAGGTCTCTTTTTATATCATTTATGCAAAACAAAAATTCCATACTTCTATCTACATAATTTCTAAACATATATTTATTTCTAAATTTACAGGAACTTATCAGAGATTTAAATGATAACCCTTATTCAAAAAAATCAAATTAATTTAATAGAGGAAAACCGTCATAAGCAAATACTTGTCTTATGATACATCATCCAATCATCATGATTTAAAAGAAATTCATCAAGCGATTGTGCTATTGTCACTTTATCTGGTCGGAAGTTGCAACTTCGATTTAATATGGAAGGAAATCGAAAAGTTAGAACATTTAAAGTACTTTAGAACACGGAAATAAAATTCTTTGCTCACAGTTTTGTGTTTGGTAAAAAACCTTCCTTAAAAATGATACATTTCAGTAACGTTTCAAAATGTGAAAAATTTAAGATGAATGTAACAGTAATGCATCAACACGTGCATGGTTGTATTGATAGATGCTTATTTTCTATAAGTTTTGTAAGCATTTATATCAATGTCATTATTTGATAAGTTTTAATATATAATAAAATTACAAAAGTGCATTATTATTTATTTATTCATTCGGTTCTTTTATTAATTTCGACTATATGCCTTATTTTTAAATGCTCCACTAAAAATTCAAAATTTAAAAAAAAAATATATAAAAAATTTTAAAATACAGAGAAAAAAATGTTCTAAATTGATAAATTTGTTTTTTATTATCTATACATAGTATAATATACATTATTAATATGGGCAATAGTTTTATTCTATACATCTATGTATAGTATTATATTCATTTGCAGATATAAGCTTGAAATTTTATGAGTGTATAAATGAACATTAGAGAAATATTTTATTAATTGGCTTTTTTAAAGTATGTATGGCCATATAAAACTGATTTTTTTATAAATATGTTTTTATTATTGATCTCTATAGTACCCACATAATGCATTCATACAATCGTTTATCTTATTAAATGAAATTTTGCAAATGGATTTAAAACGCCTAAGTGAAATATTTTTTAAAAAAATAAACATTTGTCCCACTTTTTCCAGTATCCTGTACTGTTAGTAGTGTGCATAATCCTCTTTCTTATGTTGATAATATTTTCTTATTAATTTATGTTTTCTTATTAATCGTGAATGTTTTTCCTCTCTATTTTCTTGCATTTTCCTTCATAAAAATTATATCTATTATGCTGAAATAATCCAAACAATTGCACTTGTCTTAAACTCCTTTTACAGATCTTCCTTGAAAGAAAAATCTTTAACACATTACAGAAGGAATTCGAAAATTTGGTTTTTCTATGGAATAATTATTTATTGTGATTAGGGCACATTGGTCACATTATTCACAGTGATTAGGTCATTTCACCAAGCAGATCCCATCTCACTCTCATGTGAAACATTATCTATATGTACCTTCAATTCGTTCACTGTTGCAGATAACTGTCACTGTATTACACTAGTCAGTCTTGTATTATTATTTTTTTTCAGTCTTTTCAACTTTTATTGAAATGGCGACAAAAAAAAAAAAGAATCTTTTAAAACTTCCGAACCTAAGTTGGAATTTTGGAAAAGCAGGCACTTTAATACTGCTGTAGAATTTGTAATATTGTTTGCCTGCTCATATCGCTTCTTGCTGTCTTCTTCTCTTGTCTGCTCATATTTCTCGGTGTAATAGTGCCCCCTATCTTTTTGGTTCCGAACATTTCAGTGTTGTTTTTAAAATTTCACGAACTTTTTTTATTGCATACTATTTAAAAAAGAGATAATCCAAACAACTTTTTAAAATTTTACACTGAATAAATAATGCAGTGTAGTTTCCTACTGTAATTTGTTTTTATTTTTCTTCCTCTCGTTTTTTACATAGAAATTATTGTCATTTGCAATCAATATAATTCTTTTATATAGCCCTGCATATCAGTTATTTTGAAATATAACATAATCAAAATCAGTGATATTCAATTGAATGAAAACAATTTAATAATATCTCGTTCTTGCCCCCTCCACATCCAGTGACTTTCGAGGTGTAGGGATTAGAAGTTATTGGTATGGTGGTTGGCTCTCGCTAGCCTGTTGTGTATAGTAATGGTGTTGGGTCGAGTTTCTCCTCTTCGATGATGGGATGCGCCTCCAATGGGAAGGGTTGCACCGTATCCGGTGATGGCCATTAAGACTCAATCCTATTAAACGTTTCAATTCATCCAGTTTTACTCGGAATGGTTTGAACTTGGCGAAAGTAATTTATATATATATATATATTTCTACTTTTCAGAAACCTTCTACTGCCAGTGATATAAGTCTGTTCTGTCAATTCAATGCACTTTTATTTAAATTTACATACTTTTGTCTTTAAAAGGTAGAATTTTAGGATCAATTTTCATTCACTCTCATAAACGCCAGAATTTTGAAATTTTATGCAATTGTTTATTGACATTGAAAATTCAGATCACGATTTGGTCAATATTCAATGAACTGTTTTGATATTTTCATAACTTAATAATTAATTAATTGATAGTCTTAATAAAATTTTATTTCTGTATTAATGGCTGACTTGGAGTGAATATTCAGATTTTGATAGAAGCAATTATAAATTAAAGATTAAAAAGTAGCAAATATCTGAAATAAAATTTATATTAATTAGCACACTATTAACAGCCTAAGTACTTTTTTATTAGAAATTTTATTATTAAATGTATTTTAATTTAAAAAATGTTAAATAATTCACAACATTGTTTTTCTGTTTTGGTTCTTGTTTTAAAATAGATATATTATACAACTGCATAAAATCGCACATGCTTTGAGACAAAATTAGAAGTGTAAAAATTTTACTATTCAGTACAAAGTACTGATAATTACATTATCTTTCAATTTTATTAAATAAACTTTAAAAGCAGTTTAATAACAATGAAATGGTATGAAATAAATAAGGAAAAGCAATTTGTGGAGAATATGAAAGCAATTAAACTAGTGCTTTCAATACTTTACATTGCTATATGCACCAACAAATAATGAAGTAAAATAAGTTCTCCTTTGCTCGGTTCATAAAGACAATACATAGAAGAGCAGCTTAGAATTTATCATGAATTCTGGATAAAAAAGTTTCCAGGTACGTTAATGAATAACAAATGAATTAGACCGACTTTCCTTTAAATATCAAAGTTCAGAAACCTTCAAAACATGATGTCTTGGCGTTTTATGTAGAGGCGGATCAGAAAAATGATGAATAAAATTTACTTATTTAGAATATTTAATTTTCAAGTATCATGGCTGTGTTAGACTATCTTTAGCCCTAGGCTGATCAGAATATGCTTTTTTTATTTTTCGAATTAATATTGAATTGTCTAATAGTTAATTAACAAGAAAATTTCTTTTCT
This sequence comes from Argiope aurantia, assembly GCA_026543865.1. NCBI lineage: Eukaryota > Metazoa > Arthropoda > Arachnida > Araneae > Araneidae > Argiope > Argiope aurantia. The sequence goes on from JAPMOR010119884.1 coordinate 179,604, forward strand.
CATATATTTGCGTCAAGTTAAGAAAGATTTTTAAAGAAAGGATGAAATTTTAATTAAATATTAAAGCTTAAAATTCAATAGTTTTTTTCATTTTTCCTTTCAGGCAATTTCATTCTTTGTTATAAAGACACATAGTAACAAATGGTGGAAAACTTAATTCAGTTTGTAATTATATATTTTGATTAAAATATCGTTAATATGTTCATATTTACTCATGTAAAACATTTTACGTGATATATCCAATTTTGCTGGAGGTAAACATATTTTCAAATCTAATATAACACTTTCAACCCGGCAAAACAGTTTCTCTCTGTAAAGTCTTTCTGTTGATTTTGTCTCATTCCTTTTTATGTCGTCTGACCCTTCGGCCAGCAGCTAAATTAAATTCTTCTTATGTCCGTACTTTGAAACGCCTGATAAGCAAAGCTCCATTCTCTCTCCCGTGGTTTTTTTTTATTTTATTTTATTTTTTTTGCTACGGTGACAACAAATAATTTTTCACATTATAATATTTATTACCATGTTTGTATATTTGAAAAGAAAATACTACTCAGTACCCCTTCGCCTCAAGGATTTCTTCCTTTGGTAGAGATTAATCTCAGCAACGTTGAATAATCTGACATAGATTTGCATTATTTAAAAATCTGCGAAATTAAAAGGAACTTTGCATGGAATTGAACTAACAACATTTGATTGCTATGTCATCAGACTATTACAAATTTGTAACACTGCTTGCGAGAAATGTCAGTATCATTATTAAAAGAAATATTTATAGATGTTTTGATGTTGTATGTCAGTACAAAGATCCCCGATCTTGGCGACTGATGCGTAAAATAAAGGTTCTGGAAAATATTAGAATTTTGGCGAGATTTACATTACGGGTAGAATTTGTCTTTAACGAACAATAATGAAAATATTAAATTTTCTTTTTATCGTTTTTCCAACAAAATACATGCTTATTTTCAACTAAAGTTGTATTATAAAATGCATTTTTCAATAAGTTCAAATGCATTGTTTGAAGAGTTTACAGAAATAAATATATTTTAGTAATTTTTTTTTCTTGAAATGTATTCTAATTAAATACCTCTGAAATGCTTCAAGTCCCCTAATTTTTTAGGAAATTATATAAAATTGGTAATGAAGATTTAAGTTAAGAAATAAAAACTGAGTAAGCATTTTATGTGTTGAGCATAATTAAGAGTCAATCTTAGCTCAGAAATTACAATGAATGTGCATAAAAAACAATTTCTTTTAATTAGAATTACAAAATTATAGCCAATTTATTTCTTAAGGAATTTTTATATCCCAAGGAAAAGAGAATAGAAAAAAAAATATATCGCCTAGAATATTTTAAATAAAAAAAATGCATTAATAATTTTTATAAAAATAATATATTTTGTTTTAAAGATTTCTAAAGATATTTGACGCATTTATATTTAATACTTATGCTTAAAAAATTTCATGACTCTAAGTGAACAATATTCGAAAACAATTCTTAGTAGAGTCCATCATCCTCTTAGATGTCGGGATTTGAGGACCCTTCTAAAAATACCATATTTTGTTGGAAACCTATAAAAAGCAAAACTCTTATACTGGAAACCATTTCTCTTTTTCGGGTGCTACAACACTGCGATTGAGTGTACTGAGTGCTGTTGTTCTTTTGCTGTTGTTTAGCTAAATATTTGCAATTTGTATTTGTATTTTTATTCTTCAAGAATTCTCTTTATGTACTCTTCTGTTTGCGACCTATATTTTGTGTTATAGAAATAAAGTGTAGTTATCTTTTGATGATCTTGTTGGTCTTTTGCGACCATCATAATACTACAATATTTAGGGTTCGTAGTACTACAATAATTAAAGGTACAAGGGGTATTCAAATGAAAAGGTACAAAACGATATTGGGGATATAACTGAAGACTTTATTCAAAATATACACCATAGGTCTGAGTCACGATCCCATTGATTAATGAGCTGAAGGATTCCTTGTTCCCAGAATTCCTGCTGCCGGGACGAGACATAGTCCTTGAGTTCGCCGTCCGAGTCGAAGCGTATCCCTTTCCGATGTTTTTTCAGCGGACCAAACACATGAAAATCGCAGGACGACATATCTGGGCTGTAGGGCGGATGGTAGAACTGCTCCGACTTGAACTTAGCCAGTTCCGCGTTTGTGACCCTGGAGATGTATGAACGCGCGTTATCATGGAGCAGAACGACACCCTCCGTGAGTATCCACGGTCTTTTGTCCTTGATAAATCTGCGTAGTCTTCGGAGTGTCTCACAGTACACAACGGAGTTAATGGTTCTTCTGTGCTCGAGGAATTCAACAAGTAGCGGATCTTGGACGTCGTAAAAGATGGTGAGCAACACCTTGCCTGCTGACGCCACCGCTTTGAACTCTTTAGGGGGGATGACGATGTATGCTTCCACTGCATGCTGTATTGCTTTGCCTCTGGCTCGTAGTGATGGCACCAGCTCTCATCACCTGTGACGATCCGCTCCAGGAAAGCAGAGTCTTCATAATACCAAAACAGATGTTCCCATACTCAGTTCCTTGTGCTGGTGGGTCAGCTGTTTCGGAACTCATTGCACAACCTGCCAATAATGCAAACTGTCGTGAATAATTTTCCACATTGTTCCAACGCTGACATCCAACTTCACCGCCAATATTCGCAATGTGACACGCCGATCACTTATCACTAGGTTCTCCACTTTGTTGATGAGATCGGCCTTGATGATTGTGTTTGCCTGGCCTGATCTCGGATCATCAACCAAACTCTCATGGTCTGCACGGAAACGGGCACTCCATTTTCTCACTGGTTTGTCTGGCACACTGTTTTCCCCGTATATGGTGATGAATGGCGGCCAGTTTAACACCTTCCTCTGTCAGAAATCGGATAACGCTGCACTGCTCCTCAATCGTCGAATTTTGCAATGTGAACGAACGCCATCCTATCTTCACATGCACTTCCACGTCAGTTGGACGGCACTCTTTATAAGATCCACTGCTGTCTCCTGCGCATGCGGGCAGGTGCGTATGCTCCGATCTATGCCGAAGACTCCAATCGCATCCCTAGATGCCTCGCTACGTTCTCCCTATCGGTGTAGACAAATATATTAACGGTTACGTTGTTAAGACGTTTCGTACCTTTTCATTTGAGCACCCCTTGTAATATAATATCTGATGATTTATTTACTACGAAAAAGAAATGCAGAAGTAGAAATTTCTCTTTGAAGTTAATACACAAGGAAAGTAACTTTTTTAATATTTCACATTATTTTGTTTAACAGTTGTTAATTGCATTAATAAAGCATTGGATTTGCATTTAATTACAGCAATAGAACTAGAATTAAGATCTAAAAATGTTGAAATACAGTTGTGTCAAAAGGACGATAAAATGGCATAAAATTTGAAACGTTTGTTTATCAGTGTCTGAATGAAAAATCATTTCATAGTTCCATTATGATAAACATTTGAGGAATCGAGACAAAATTTAATTCATATTTGCTCTCAATAATGAATTCGTTTTATAATTGCGCCGGATGTTTTGGTAATTATTTTTAGATGCATGAGTTTAAAAATCAAATCAAAATTATTATACATGATCTATAAAATCATATTTCATGCTTGCAACATAATGCTTGAACGCTTTGTAACATTTATGCAAGTTTCTATGAACTATGTTATTGTGCACTATTCCTAATGGTCTCTATTTAAGATGAAATTACCGAGAAATGATTACCGAGAAACTATTTAAGATGTGATTATTCCAAACCCTAGTTCAGCAATCTAAAGACTTAAATTGCGGATCATTAGCAATTAGAGTGCCTTCTCTATTCACCATGGCTCAATTCAATGCTCCGACTTCAGTAACGAGTCGTAAATGCTAGAAATGAGTAAGTATCTGACAAGATAATCAGGAATCATTTGATCATTCTTTGACTAGATCTATGAAGTTAATTCGTAAAGATTTACATTAAAAGTCCAATTTATTTAGAAGAAAAAAAAATGGCGAATTTTATTAAATTTTAATATGACAAATTCAAAAGGCTAATTTCGTAAGATAATCAATTTTAATCTTATCATAATTAAGAGTAAAAGTGGAAAATGTTAAAAAAAATGATTATTTCGGACATGTTACACCTCAAAAAGTGATAAAAAATTGGCTCTTAAATAATAACAACTGGCAAATTGAGAGTTACTTGTTTCACTTCTAAAGCATAAAAAATAAATATTAAACACACTTTTGTCAGCATAATAAAAAGGAAAAATATTTATATTATTATATTTTAAATAGTATGGTGGTTAAAATAAAAACAACAAAAGGGTGATACACACTGAGAAAAACGCACCATAATCAAATTTATAATGTATTTGAATTTTTTATAAGGTATTTCTGGGATTTTTTTTCCTTTATAATGGTTTTACAGTTCTCTGCTCTAAAGCTGTAAAGCCAGGGAGAACACAAGATTCTATTATTTCATTCTATTAATTAACTCATAGGCAAAGCGCCTTTATTTACCGTAAGAGAACAACTTTACCAGGTCTGCCAGATTTCTTTAAATTTGTTCCGATTGTTAAAATCTCTTATAAAATTTAATTGTAAAGAAAATTAACTTTTAATATTATTCTAATTCACATATATATTTAATATTTCACTAAAATATTAAATATTATAGTTCACATTAGTATTTTTTTATTTTAAGAATAAATTCGTTTTTTTGATAGTTTTAATTTATTATTTTGAAAAATTTCTTTAATAAAAACATGCAAGTTGAAACAAATATGTGGAAGCAAGGAAATCTAATGGAAATTCTCTAAAAAGAGATTACAATTCCAATCACAATCATAATGTATTTTTATTTTTATTGATTATTCAAGAATATATTTTTATGGTGGCATTGCATCTTATTATAAATTAATATAGTTTTTTCTCGATAAAAACTATTGTTTCATACTCTTTATTGCACTAATGAAATGGTGTTTAAACATTTTTATTTTTATTTCCTGCTTCTTAATCTTTATTATACTACCTAATTGACGGTTACAAATTTTATAAATCTACAGATCAATATTTCTCAAAATAAAATCTAGATGGCGTCCCATCGATGAAATCAATTTTTATCAAAACATTCATAAATCATTCAAAGCTTTAAAATTATTAAAATATTCCATTTCCATCGAGAACCAATAACTGTATAAAATTTCATTCTTTTAATATCGCAACTGGAGGTTATTAAATTTCCTTCTTACAAATGTAAAATATACAAAATTATTTGAAAAATGGAATTACTATTTCAATCATATGATACACGACGTATGTGCCCCGCCATTTTACTTTCGGAGCTTATTGTGTATCCTGTAAAAGGAAAAAGGAGTTGAAATGAAAGCTAAGAATTCGAAAATTTATTTTAGATTATATAAATCCACATGTCATGATATTTTATTGTAATACATATAAATTTATATCACCAAAATTCTTATTCATTCATATTGTTTGTTTTAAATGGGAAATCAGTAATCAAATTTATATCATAAAAAGCTTTTAGATATAAATATATGTTTCATTTTTTTTATTAGGGAATATATATTCGTTTTAACTTTCTCTGTAGAAATGATCAGAATTAGGTTTTTATTAAATTCACTCATACATTTAATTTTCACTGAGAATAATAAGTATTTTTAGACTTCGAATTAAAGTAATCACTATTATTTCCTTCTTACTCCAGATTTACCTTTTTCGTCTAGACGGAATTTTAGTCTCAAAACTTTACTGAAAACACATTCTTTTCACTTCAGATCCTTCCCCGATAACTATATTCGTAAATCCTAATGTGGCCATTACGTTTCTTTCTTGCAATTCCGAAAAGAATCTGAAAGAGTTGAACTTTTTTAGAAAAATAGTTCTACTTCTGTGAAGACTTTGGAAAGTGTACTCTCTATTTTCTTCTTCAAATGTAAAAGCTTAGTACTCTGGAGATTACTTAAAATGTAATGTCGTTTGAAAGGATTAAGACAAAAAAAATGTTAAACTTACGAAATATAAGTATTATTATAGTTTTAAAAAGTCTAATATTTACTTTTTTTGATGTTACATAATATTGTCACGTAGAACTATAGTATAGAACTCAATAACACACAAAAGAGGTAGAGCTAAACCAATTTATAAACTGAACTCAATGCGGCAATATTGGGATCGGATGTTATAATAGAAATTCTAGAAGTTTAATTCGGAAAATGTATCTTTCATGCTCATCCATTTACATTTTCCTAATTAGAGGGGTCTCTGCAGCAGTCACAAATGAAAGAAGAACAAAAGAAAAAAAAACAACAATTTAGTAGCGAAACACAATAAAGATGGAATAGGTGTGAGCCATGTCGGAAAGAAAAAGGATCAATAACTACAATGGATGCATGGACAATAGAATTTGCAAAAATTTATTTATGTTCGAGTCATAAAAACTGCAGATATAGAATTGAATAACCTAGAATAAGAAACTTGCAGAAATTATTATTTTACAAATCAACATTCTTCAAATAAATACCACATTTCCAATGCGTTTACCCTGCGTTAAAGATAGTTCAACGGTGAATTTGAGACTTACATATTTTAATCTTATTTTTTATTTACTTATTTTGAGGTATTGGTTTCTACGTGCCTTCCATAGTATGCACATAAAATTCGATTTCACTCCTTTCACTAGTTTTTAATTATTAATGCCTGAAATCAAGGAGAATTATTTTATGGCCAACTACTATACAGAGTGTCCACGTAAGTTCTTTATCCTGCATTAACTTGAGAACGGAGGCAACAAATCTGGTATCTAGGTATAGTAAAATGAAAATATCAAGTAAAAAATATCTAGTAATACCTGACTCAAAATGAGAGCATCTGGTTCGAATATCAACGAATGGTAATCGTTGGTGGTAATCAACGAATATCAACGCCATCTGGTAGTAAATAACGAAGTTATTTTTCCTACCTCAAACACGGTGCTAGTGAGGGAAGAGAAACCAGTTATAAAATTTAGAGCGCTTTTGATTTTGTTCTAAAAACACTTTGAACACAATAATGCTGTGAAGAAAATGTGCAAAACATACATTTTTGATCGCGATTTCTTGCAATTACCAAGAGAATGTTAGAAATAAAATAGAATAATTAATTATAAGCTCGTATTTTTCTTTGGTGTTCGAAATGCTCTACCTTAGTGGAATGATGTTTATTGTTCAAATGCGGATCTTTTCTCCAGATGTTGTGAGCTGTTACGTCATAAGTTTGAAAAATCATGACTACGCAAATTCGAGTTTTGCACGTTTCCCTCTTAGCATTAGTATTTTCAAAGTGCTTTGTTGTAATTAATCATAGACGTTTAATAATTTTATAGGCGATTTAGACTCCTCCCCACACATATTTTCAACTGCTTTCGAGATAGGAACAGTAAATCTGTTGTTTGCCGCCATGTGGCGCCGTAATTAATCACACTGTATAAAGCATGATCATTTTACTACTAATAGCTACTAATAACTAATAATACCGAATACTAAGTGTGTGGCAATAACTATCGTTGTTCTCAAATTAATGTTGAGAAGAAAGACTTTAATGGACATCCTATATACAAGAGTTAACACCTTACATCAAGAAATTCTCGTATGTCTTTACCGCTGTTAATGTATCTTTAAATTTCATTTGCTTTCAAGAAAAAAATGACAAAACCAAAAGATCAAGAAATTTAGTAGTTTTGGATTTAAAATATTTAATATATAAATCTTCACGTGTTTAATTTGATTACTATATAAATGAGAATGATATAATATATATATGAGATACTGTATAGATGGGAATCATATACTATATGAAAGCATTCATTGTATTGTTAAAATGTGTTTTAAATCTTTCTATTTGTTTTACTTAATATTTTACGCACTTGTTAATTTAATTTAATTCTTTAAAAGTTTGTTTCTAAGTCTTATTTCTAAGCAGACTTTTTTTATTATTATTCTGTACCTTGCATTTTAACTTTCAGCAAAGGCAAGTTCATTCTAAAATAATCAAATATAGCTTTCTATCTATCTTTTCACCCACAAAAATAGTACACATGGCATAGGCCTTTATTGCGGCAAAAAAAGCCTGGATCCTATGTCTAATAAAATTTAAATACAGCTTTTCATGAAATATTATTATATATTTTAATCATAGAATAAAAATGCTCAAGGCGGAAACAAATACAGAAATTTTTAATTAAAAAAAAACTTGAACCCAAAATTGTATTGCCAATTTCTAAATACTGTTAAAAAGAAATTCAGAGCTTAAATTAGCTTGAATTTATTACTATTGTACAGTAATAAAATAAATGTCTTTATAATATACAGCATTTATATAAATGATCGAAATAATTGAAAAATAAAATTGCTCACTTCTTAATGCTTTAACCCTGATAATATACTAATATTTTCAGAATTAAATAATCAAATAATCGATTAATTAAATTTTGAATCCATTGCTCTGACACAACATTTTTGTGAATTTAACAAGAATGAATTCTAGATACCGTAATATTTATAAAATGGAATTAAAAATTAAACATTTAAGCTAGAAAAATAAAAAAGTTAAAATTTTCTTTAGTACAAAAATGTTTTTTAAAAATCATTTCATTAAATTAAATTTTGAAAAATATGACCCATTTCTGTATGATTGCAAATAACTGTTCAAGGAACAGGAATATATGTTGATAAAATACATAATGTATTCCTTGGACTAGAATCAAAATTTGTTTATCAATGCATAATATGATAATATCACAAACCAACTTTGATTAATTTAATTCTTAGTCATTTTTGACAATCAGATATCTGTATAGAAGTAATCATTGAAAAAAACACAAACTCAGATCCTTTTCTTTTCTTTAGATAAGTTTTAAATCATCAAAATATCATTGTAGAAATTTTTAATAATAATAAAACTTCTTTTATCTTAACTTATATGCTAGAACGTAGATATATTTTG